>LPNX010905532.1:57761-85725 GCA_001517045.1 Pseudotsuga menziesii | reverse complement strand
CAACATAGCATGTCAAAATTAAGTTTTTTGCAATTTTTTTGGATTATTTCTTTTCAATATATCTCAATGTCTCACCATTCTTAACATTTAATAAATTATGGGTATTCATACATACATCATTATTTATGGCCAGTACCCATGTTCTACTTCTAATTGAGACAATGTTTTCTTTTGAATGTTTGACTACTAAAGTTTTAGAATAAGTAATCATAAGATTATAATTGAAGAAATAGTTTCCTCGATTAATCATGGTAAATGGGAGAATCATTTGTCATAGATGAGTGACTTTGGGTACACACTTAATCTTGAAAATCAATATCTTAAATAACTTATTTGTAGTTACTTTGAATTATTAGTAATCAAATAACACGTGGACATACAAAGTTTGACTAAAATTCATTAAAAATGTGTTTCAACATCTATCTCTAATTCAATATATTCAAAATTCTTGTCATTTTCTCCTCTTCATGAAAGCAATGATCAAACATGGTGTTTTATAATATAAATCTTTTTAGTACTTCGGTCACCTCAAATATAGTATAGAGCATGTCTCTGAGTATTATAGTATAAAATTATGTGTGCAATTTCATTCAATTTGTATTATTCCCACATAATATATCTCGTTGTCTCAAATATTTTAACATCTACAAAATTATTAATATTCATAGACTCATCAGGATTTATGTCCAACCCATCTAGTTCTAATTGAGATGTAATATTTCCTAGACTAGTTCTATTTGAGATGTAATATTTCCTTTTGAATGGTTGAATACTAAAGTTTTACTTGAAATAAATAAAAAATATTAATTGAGAAAATACTTCATTGGATTAATTATTCCAAATTTAATGGAATAGTTCTTTGAGTTGATTTTTCTAGATTTAATAGAATATGTATTTAGAGATTTACAAAAAAACTCAATGTGGATGAAGTCCTTGTAATAGAATATTTCCAAATTTAACGAAATATGTGTTAAAAGGAAAGGTAGCGGGGAGTAGACATCTAGATTTTGAAGAAAAGTGAAGCAGAATTAAAATACATATTAGCAATAAAAGAAAGGGAGCTTCAAGGAAGGAATGTTGAGAGTACAATTCAGTCCATAGGTGTAGCTGGAGGGATAGACACCGGTTCTCCTTCTAGAGCAATGTCCTAGATACACCTGAAAGATACAAAGCTTGTTAAGTTAAAGCAGGAGATCGAGGAACTAGAAAATGAAAAAGGCGAGGAGAGACAAGAAAAGGAAAAGATGGAATAGAAATGCCAAGGACTAATTCAACAAAATTCCAAGTTAAGCCAACAGGTGGTCAGTAGGGTCCTTTATTGTCCCAAAAGGAGTATCGTAAGCTCTTGGTTCATTGTTGATAAGACAATAGTAGGTTTGGATACATGCAACAATCATTGTCAAGAAAGATCGTTTTTGATAAGCTGGCTAGGAGATTTGAATTGTTGTTTGATTTTAAAGCCACATGTGCAAAAGTCCTGAGACTTCGTACCTAGAAATGATGGAGCTCAAAGTGCAATCATTCGACGTGGAAGTTGCGACTCAGCCTGGTCCTGCCTATGGAGATCCATTCAGCAATACGAGTCGACCAAACTCAAAACGCATCCATAGAAGTGGCAATGATAGTACATGGGAAGTTTTCTCTGTGTGCACATCCTTTCTAATGGTCACCTCTCCCGTAAATCTGTATAGTTGTCACTCACCGGATGGAAGCGTAGAAGAATCTCGTGCATATTTTCTCCTGCAATCCATATTTCATTTTTTTCATTTATGGCTGATGTGTCACCTAAGAGTTTGTTAGAAGTTGTTTTTCAGTTGTCACAAGTTTTGATTCCCGAAACTCGGATTGGGAATGTCTGAAATAGTATAAATATATCTCCTGAAGAGGGAGAAATGGTTGGAAGCGATGTAATTTTGCGGTGTATGCTTTCAAGATAATTTTTATAAAGTTGCAGAGCTAAGGTTAGTGTTTTACATAGGGATTCATGTGTTCTTTGTATTACAGTCTGTTGCTTCCTTTCTCATGTGAACATTTTTTCCTGTTTATCTCTCCCACTATGTTTTATTTCATGTTTGAAAAAAGTGTATAACAGTTTGGAATTCATACATGCTATGCTCCATCTATTGTTTCTGATATTCAACAAAGATTTCTTCTAAATTTAATACAAAATTCATTCTCCAATGCTCTGTGTTGATGGTCTATTCATGTTCTTCTTTTCCACCATAAAAATTATAATTTGATTGGGACTGAATGGTGTTGACAGGCCGTATCAGCGTGATAGTCAACTAAGAGACAACCTGATCCAAGAGCTTTCAAAGGCTGCTCCTAGTCGTTAGATAGTTGTCTCTGATGAGATTAAGTCCCCGTTGCCTTCTCTTAAATCACTCCCAATTATAGGAGCAGATTCAAAGGAAGTAAATAACGTAAAAAATTGCTAGATAAATATATATTACAATTATGAATATACAAAAGAAACTATTAACAAACTAAACCAATCACATAATTTTACAATATAGACATATATACATCTATAATAAGATTGAATGAAAATTTGACAGAGTGAAAATATGAAGATTGGATTCAATATAGTTTTTCAGATTTAATAAAAGAAACACTAACACACATATACTCTATATACCCTATCCTGATAAGGAGCATAATAATATTAATCCAGAAATTAACTTGTAGTTAACAATGTTGTGTAGACAATCTCGAATTCTTCAGAAAAAATTAAGAGGAAGAAAAGAATAAAACACAGAAATAGTATATCATGTATATTCAAACGATAACATCGAAATTTAATATATGATACGAATCTACAAGTTAACCCAGAATAGATCGACAATTAAACATAATACATTTGCACATTTTCTCAAAAGAAAAATGAAATAACATGAAAATATGCGAAAAGAAAATAGCAGGATCAAACGATATTACAAGTACACCTCAATAATGAAAATACTGCAAATATACTTATGATATCTTCAGTCAAAGGATGCTATAACTACGAACAATAAATTGTCTTAGTTGCAGAGAAATGTCAAAGTGACGTGATCCTTCCTAGTTCCTTTCACCAACCATCGACCCCCCATATTGTGAACTGTACCTCCTTTATATACATTAGATCTCGTATAGAGATATTTCTAATTTACCAGGAAAAAGGGATCTATACTATTTCAATCTTAACCGACTTCAGCTAAAAAAAGAAAAATGGCAAATGTAATTGTCATTTTCTTTACACATTACGATATCCTGAAATTGAAAAGATTCGGACTATAGTGCTAAACCAAAAATGACGAAGAAACTAGTAGATTGGCGACACCTGGAAGACGATATATCCAAAATTGAAACCAGCTTCAATTGGTTCCTTCACAATTCTTTGGAGATAATCCTCGAAACATATGATCATCAGAATCCAGAGAAGGCACATCCAGAAAATCGACCAAATCATCTGCAATACCAAAATAGTAAGAATTAGCACAAACTATGGGGGTAATTAACCTAACTAACATAACTAACTAATTAACTCAAAACAATACCTGAAAAATAAAAATAACCTCATATCATTTGCTGCTTCTATTTACATACTTCAAAACCTGAAATTATTTTCTAGGCATCTATACAAAACGCGAGTATCCCAAAATGCTATGGTCTAACAGGGGTATTGTAAACCTGTATGTTCACACCAGTGGCCGGAGCTTGCAAGGAACCTTTTAGCTGCATTAAGGCGACCTGAGCGTTCAGCTCATGAATTCTTTCTTTATTTTTATGATTCTTACGATAGAATTTCTGAACTTTCTAGATTAATAGGTTCTTGTGTCTTTTCAAACGCAGGATGTGTTTGTTGGCTGAATCAGAGTTCTCCTGCAACTTCGTGTTCTCGACCTTCATGGAGTCATTAAGTGCCACTACCTCCTTTATTTCTATTTCCATGCGACGTATCTTATCAAGCAAGCGATTGATGAATAGTGGGTGGACTGCTTCATTAAATCGATATGAACCAGCTAGACTCCCTTCAACAGGCTTACCCTTAATTTGAGGATCCGGCAAAAAATCCATTTCGGGGTCCATATCAGGAATATGAGGGTTATGTTATGCCGAGTGAGTCACAGGCTCGGGATCCATGTCAGGGCAATCATGAGAGACAGGTTCATGCTCCTCATCGTCCAATACAATCGTCTCTATGTCTTTACTGTCCTTCACAGAGGGCTTAACGGTATTAGCTTTAGCCACCATACTCCTAGTTACTCTGCTCATAACTCTAACACTTGGTGTCTCACTCATCTATGTGCAGGGTTCATCATCATGATTTAGGGTTACCAGGGAAGGGTTTAAGGAATCCCTCTTTTGTTTAGGACGCACGGGAGAGCCAGGACCTTGCATAGGAGTGGGAGCACAATTCTTCTGAATGTCAAGGTTTATATGAGCACTAGGGTTTGGAAGAAGGTTATGTGCAGGTAGAGTTGGGGTTTCACAATACTGTCGATGCCGAGAACACTCCTCTGCACAATCAAATTGGTAGTGGAAAAATGCCATGAAACCGTTTTTCCCAAGAAAATGATCCCAGGTCTGGTTCCATTTAGACAGCTCCATTTCCACTAGCATCCTAATGAGACCATGGTGGAAAAGACTTCAACCAATATTTTTAGGCCCTTTCTTGATGGCCGCAGATATTTTAGTCATACTTTAGACTAATTAATAAGGTAGATTGATAGGCCGAACAAGAAATATAGTCATTAACCTAAGATGATAAACATATGTAGAAGAAAGACGACCCTTGCAAGTAACATACCTGTGAATGACCTCCAACACGGGTCTCCATTCCCTTTTAAAATACTTACGCGAAACACCAGCCCTGAAAGACACTTCATCGCAGGGGTTTTTTAGCATTTTCCTCCATTCGGTGGATTTCATCTGTTTCGACTTAAACCAGCGTTCACCTGCTAAAGGTAAATCCGTGGCCGAAGCAACTGTACGCTCATCTAATATGAATTGAATGTCGGCCACCTTGGCTCTGCCATTAGCCAGCGAGAGGGAAAACAACCTGGTAACTTCCGGATTTGAGTCTATGAATTTGCTGAGAAAGGGAAGCCACCCAACCGCTTCTACTTTGGCTAGGAGTTCTGGATCCTCATCTAAAAGCTTCATATTATTAGGTTCAACCCTAACAATTGGGGCCATGACTATGAGTGCGAATGCACACAGTTGTGCAAAGAGAAGATGCAATGGACTGCAGTAACCTAGAGTGCTGGAGAGAGACCATTTGGGACACAAGCCAAGCAAAAACCATAGATAATGAAATCTGTCTTCTTCATAAAGGCAAGGATACACGGATAAACTCACATAGAAACCCTGTACAATCGGCATGAGAGAATAAGAATGATTACATAGAGAGGTGATCGAATAATGGCAAAAGAGGGTGAAGACTCCAGAACAACCTCGCCTAGCCATTCTTCAGTCTACGTGATCGAAATATAACCACAAATCGAATGAAGTACAGGTGTTCAATGAGCAGGAAGACACGCCTCTACACTCGTACTGAAATTGAATGTCATTGAAAGGGTTCTGTACATGTTGAATGATGACATAATAGCCCTTAATCAGGCGGATCAGATTTGGGGATGGCGATGCGAATTGAACTGACCATAATCAAAGAACCTTGGGTGTTAAACCATAGACCTTTCTATGTAATAATTCCAACCCTCGAGAATGGTGAGCATGCTACATGGCAAGCATATATCGCATAGCCCATTATATCAACCCTAACCATCAAACGCAGAAATATAAACCAGGTATGGAGAACTATTTCGAAAATCAAGCTTACCTACTTGTGGTTGGATTGCACATGGTTCAAATATTGGAGAATAAAACATGGGGATAAATATTTGAATGTTTTTGGTAAGGAACCAAGCGCGAAAAAAAATAGCCTTGCTTGTCCCATAACCTTGTTAAATTTGCAATTAAAATAAGAATAAAAACATACCAAATGATGAATGTTTAAACAAGGTCAAAGTGAGGTTATGGTAAAAGGAATATGAATGAAATAATGCTTATTCCCTAATTTGAGACACAAATCCATGCAAAAAAATGATTTTAATATAGTAATTTTGCCAAATAACAATAGTCCCCAAGGTTATAGAATAATGAAATTTCACCGTTTAAGTAGCTCTTGCTTCCATAACTTGAAATGAGAAATTCAAATGTTTAACCTCAAAAATTTTATTTTGCTTGATGAAATTTTTCGAGGTTGTTGGGTAAGAGCACAATAGATGGTGAGCGGAACAGTTGTCTCTGTTTCTTGACTTGAAATAATGGAATCAAAATCTTAGATCCCTTATGCATACCATTATATAGAAGTCAATATTTTGCATCTTAAACAGATTTAGGGATTTCATATTTCTAAAGTTTACCAAAAACTTACACTTTTAATTATTTATTTGATGAAGATCAGGTCTCTTACAAAAGTCAATCCAAATGAAGTAGGGCAATAGGTGGCTTGGTTTTGATGAACAAAGTCTCAATACCACAAGCATGGCCCTGCTGCCAGCAGGCGTCCATAGCCTCGATAGGGTTGCTTCAAAGCCCAAAGAGTGCTAGTATCCCATCTGCCAGCTATAGATAGACAATTCTAGCTAGGTTGAAATGTTACTATTTTTTTATTTTTTATTTATTTATAATAATTGAAGGCCACGGTTCTGGCTTGGTAACCAGGTAGTAACCATGTCAGTCACCAATCTGCACTACAGTGAATAAACTGGCTCGTGATGAGACCTTTTATCCCTTAGTGTCTTATCCAAGGGCCATTATCTCGGCTTGGTGACCGAAAGAGACAATGTCACTAAAGGCAGACCTATGATCCTGAACAGACTGGCTCGTAATGAGACCCTCTGTCGTTCAGATTATTTTTCAAAATTGATTACCTTCATGTTTGAATCCAACCATGGCCAGATTGTAGTTATATGTAATCTCAAATGAGATTATTTTAGCATATGGGGCAGCAAGTCTAACTCTCTTAATGAGAGGGGGTGGCGTAAAAGACTTGAATAGATAACCTTTGACAAATACTGCCCTAATCCTTTTGGAGAAATCTTTGCGCAGGCTGATCTTATTAATTTATATATTTATATGACTTAGGAGTTTCTGGTAAAATTTAGAAAGGAGAAAAACCCGTTCACTATTCAATATGTAAAATAGTTATTAGTGAACTTTTAAGGGAAGCATGGAAATACTCAGGATAGTAAAGATCATGATGCATGATTTGTAAGTCAACCAGAAGATTTGGTGAAAAGTCATTAGCCAGAGATTAAATGAATCGATCACTCTCAAAAATTATGAAGATAAAACAACAAATGGACGCTAGAGGATATTCAAAGCAAACAAATAAAATGAACACACTAAAAGTTCCACAAACCGAGAAAATAACACAAGGTATGTATAGGATAATCCCCTAAGGGGTATCAACAGAAATATTTTTTGATTAGATGGCCATTTACCGGAAGGTTCTCGATGTCTCCCTCCAGTGTCTCCAACCTGAATGTGCTGGGACCGAGCTTTTCTATAATGATAAATGGTGTCAGCCACATGCATTGGAACTTAGTATGCTTTCCTCTTTCTTCGTGTGCTTTGTCCCATTTCATAACTAGGTCACCTACTTCAAAATCTGTACTAGATGATTTTATGTGATCGAACCAACATTTCACTATCTTCTAGTGTTGGTCAAATTTTTTTCTGGCTAGCTCTCTTTCTTCCTCCAGTTTAAGCAAAGTATTAATCTGATGTTCCATGGCAGAACATTCTATTTCCTGCACTAACTGGGAGAGCTATAGAGAGGGTAAAAAAAGATGGGGAGGTAGAATAACTTCTTTACCGTATACTAGGAAAAAAAGGAGAATTACCTATGGCAGCTTTCGGAGTCACTCTGTCATCCCACATGGCATTTGATAAGGCTTTGTGCCAATTTTTATGATGATTAACTGCTGTGCATTTTAGAATCTTGATTAAATTCTTATTGGAGGATTCTGCTAATCCGTTACCTTGAGGATAGTAATTAGCTGAATACTTCAACTTTATACCTTTTTCCAATGCGTATTATGTTAATTCTAAAGAAGAAAAATAAGTTGCATTGTCAAAGATCAAAGATTCTGGAATGCCAAAACTGGTGACAATAGAAGAGTCAAGGAATGATATTACCTGTGTTGAGTTAACCACTCGCAAAGGGATGGATTCGACCCATCTAGTGAAATAATTAGTGGCTGTCAGAATGTACTTGTGCTGTTGTGAGGAAGCTGGTGTAATCAGACCAACAACGTCCAAACCCCATTGTTGAAATGGAACTTCAACAATAATAGGATGGAGAGGTAATGCTGCTTTTTTAAGTCTTCTGCTTGCTCTCTGACCATCTTTGAGTACTTTATGTGCAGTGGTTTTCCCGCCAAAGTGTCCCCCAGCTGGCCTTGCATGTAGTTGAGACAACACATTATCGACTTCATTTCTTTCTAAACAACGAAGGAGAACCCCTTCGAAATTTTTCTGAACAGAACGTTATCGATCAGCTGATAAGGGGAAGATCTTAATCTCAAAGCCCTTTTGCTACGTGAATCTAAATGTTCAAGAGAATTTCCATGCAATAGAAAAAACTTAATGTCATGATACCAAGAATCAGAGGGGGATGGGATTGGAACAACTTCCCTTTCAAACAGAGCATGTTCATCAATAAAGTGCAGATCAGATTCTGACATCTCTAAATATCCAGTTGCTAACTTACAAAGTCCCTTTCCTCTGACAATATTCAAAGGCTTGATTTCCAAGTGATACTCGTGAAGTGCTGTAACCCAATGGGCTCACTTTTCACCCAAGTTTTTCTACACCAAAATATTTCTGATTGCGGAGTATGGCACAATAACCTTGGTATGAGACTTCAGCAGATATGGTCGAAAATGTTTTACTGACTTAAAAAAAACAAAGGCATGTTTGTCTACTCCTAGATAATTGAGCTCTGCGCCGTTGAAACTAGAACTTGTAAAAGCAATGGGAGATTCATTGTTTTCCTGATTTTTCTACGTTAAAACAACGACATACGAAGAGTCAGATGCAAAGGTGTACAAAATAAATGGTTTAGAGAAATCTGGGCTTGTTAAGGTGGGCGCCTTAGAAATAGCTTTTAATATATCATGAAAGGATTAATTTTCTTCAGCAGACCATTTGAGATCAGCATATTTCTTAATCATTTTCTGAAGGGGTCTGACAATCTCAGTGAACCCAGGAATAAAACTAGAGACAAAATTAATTTTCCCTAGAAATGATTGCATAGTTTTCT
Organism: Pseudotsuga menziesii; assembly: GCA_001517045.1. Classification (NCBI taxonomy): domain Eukaryota; kingdom Viridiplantae; phylum Streptophyta; class Pinopsida; order Pinales; family Pinaceae; genus Pseudotsuga; species Pseudotsuga menziesii. The sequence goes on along the minus strand of LPNX010905532.1, from coordinate 76,409 downwards.
TTGAGTTAGGCATAGAAATCTGTGATATGGCTTGGGTTCGTTCAGGGTCAATCTCGATACTTTGTTTTGAAACTACAAAACCCAATAATTTACCTTCTGTAATAGCAAAGATAGATTTCTTGGGATTCAGGGAGATCCCATATTTCCTGCAACGCTCAAAAACCTTCCTAAGATGTGTTAGGTGATCATCCCTATTTTTTGAAAAAACAATTACGTCGTCTAGGTAAATGACAATAGATTGGATGATTAGGCCTTTGAACACAATATCCATCGCCCTTTGAAATGTTGCTCCGGCATTAATTAAACCAAATGGCATTTTCCAGTAAGCATAAGTTCCCCAAGGGGTTCTAAAGGTTGTTTTCAACTGATCTGTTTTGGATACTAATACTTGATGGTATCCCGAGAAGCCATCTAAAAGTGAGAACATTTCAGATCTAGAAACCTGTTACAAGGTCTTTTCCATAGGGGGAACGGGATAGTTATCTTTTTCTGAAATGTTGTTTATATTTCGAAAATTGACACATAACCTAATCTCACCATTTTTCTTCCTAACTGGGACGAGATTTGCCACCCACTGTGTATGCCGCACCAAAAAAATTATTTTGGAAGCCAGGAGTTTGTTAAGCTCTTTCTTAACAACCGGTTCCAGGCTAGGGTGCATTTTTCTTAATTTCTGTTGGAATGGTTTAGCCTGTTGTTTCATCGGGATGACATGTTGCATTATGTTTGGATCAAATGTCTTGATATCGTCATATGTTCAAGCAAAAATGTCTTTAAACTCATTAAAGAGTTGGATGAAGGCTATTTTTTCTTGGGGGGTACATGTACTGCCCAGATTGACACATCGAGGATTATGTTCGTTGCCTAAATTTGTGACTTTAGATTGCATAGTAGATTTGTTGGTTTTATAGTTCCTTGCACCTTTAAATTTGTCCTTCAAATCATAGAAATTTCCAAGTTTAATTACAGATTTAGGAATAGTACTGACCTGATTAAGAGATTCTTCAATCGAACAGGGTTTGTGAATTACCAAAAAGTTGTACAGATCTTCATCATGAGTTATCTCATCGATGACTGCATCTTTGAAGGTGTCCTTCATGGGCAAAAACTCAATTAATTGCTCGTCATGGTCAAAGACTCTCCAATTGAAAATATTATCAAGTATGGAAGGCCTAAAAAGCAGTTCGACAGAGAACGAATCAGCAAATATCCCTTCAGATGGAATTGACCTTGAAGCAACATTCGCTAATAGATCTACTTCCTGATTCAAATAACGAGGAATAGAATTTATATTAAAAGCTTCAAACGATAATAATAAATTCCACACCTCTGTCTGGTAATTTTTTAGATGACCAGCAATGCAATGTATAGTGTTGCGTACCTGTCTAATGATCATTTCAGAATCTCCTAATACTACCAGAGCTTTAGCTCCTATATCAATTGCCTTTTTCAGCCCTTGAATAAGGGCTTCATATTCAGCAATATTATTAGTACACTCAAATTCCAACCTGCAAGCAACAAAATACCTTTTTCCGTGGGGATCTATTAACAAGCAACTGGCTCCGGCCCCTTCCTTTGAATTAGATCCGTCAAAGTATAGGGACCAGAGGCCATTATTCAAGTCTAAATGTACAGTATTCACAGATGGAATTTCGTCCGTAACTTGTGTAAAATGAAAAAATTCGGACTGTTGTTCTGGATTTTGGACTGACAAAGTTTCAGACTCAAAGTTTCCAAAAAAGGAATCAAGCATATAATTGCCCATTTTAGTATCAGCAAATAACATTGGTTCATTTGAGTCATCCAGTTTGGTGACCATGTGCTTCATATAACGCTCTCGATCAATTTTGATTTTGTTTGGGTGACCATTATGAGGTAGCCATAGGTGTTACCAGTCTGTTGAAAAATATCCCTTCAATTTTTCAGACCAATCTCTGCTAAGGAATAAGCCATATGCCTCAAGGACATCTGCAACAATTATGTCAATGATGAAATGAACCTGAGGGTTTGAGGCTAATATTATCAGTAGTTCATTCAGTCTTCCTATTACCTTTACATTGGATCGGTCAAGTTGCACAATGCTCGTATCACATGGGACGGGGACTGCATTAAGTTTTTTACATACCGAATATTGCATGACATTTTTTGAAGCCCCTGAATCTATCATACAATTGTGTACCTTGTGATTACAGATTTCAAATGTGAGGAGAAAAGGGGGAGTTGAGGAATCTGATTTCTTACCTATGGACGAGGCGTTAACTGAATTTTTTGTCAGATTGTCTTTAGTACTAACAAAATTGCTTTGAGTGGAGGAATTTTTGTCATTTTTATTTAGAGAAACCCCTTGAATAATCTTGTCTCGAATAACAGACAATTTGAGGAGTTCGAAGATAGAAATATTGGCTTTGAGTTTCTTCAAATCCTCAACCAGATCATACTCTAAATCGAGAGAAGGTGTAGAGTTAGTGTTTGAAGGTTGGTTTGTTGTTTTGACAGTTAAACTGGCATCTGTAGGTGTTGTGGAGGGTTCCCCTAAGGACTGATTTTTCTTGCTCCTAGTATTATATTGATGCTGATTGACATTTATAGAAGCAACCTCCTCATCGTCGGTCACTTCTGTGGTATCCAAAAAGTGACTGATAGTTTGAGGAGGTTGTTGCTCAGTGTCATTATATGTACCTTGGGCATCCTCAGAATTCTATCCTAAATATTGGGTATCACTTTCAGCTGACGTTTATACGCCTGAGACCAATAATTTTAGGAAGTTATTAATTTCATTTATGTTACTAGTCTAGGAAGGTGGGGTCTGTTTAGCAGCAGTATTTTGGAATGGTCTTCTAAAAGGATTCCTGGGTGGTTCTTTATTTGGAATACTTTCAGAAGTACTTTTCTTCAGATCAATGATTTCGTTGGATAGCTTCTTTATGACTCTCTGCAGGATGTCTAATTCTAGTGCGTCTTGATCCTTCTTATCAGGATTTGTGGTTTTGGAAGGATTCTCATTATTTTTACGAGAAGAGGAGGTAGAATCTGTGTCTACCCTAGGGTTTATCTTAATAGCAGACATGTCCTTCTCGACCTTAATGGCTTTGTCAAAGGTTTCAGTGAGGGTGGGTTTGGCAGCTCTCCTGACAAACATGGCCATAGACATAGGTAAAGTTGAAGTATAGAATTCAATAGTGACATCTTCAGCATGCGTTGAGGTGGCAGTTATTTTGTTTCTAAGATTCAGGAACCTCTGGTTAAATTATTTTACTTTCTCCTTGGTTTCCATACAGATCCTAGATAATTCCAAAACCAACATGGCTGGAGTCTTATCGTCTCCAAATTTATTCATGAAGGCCAACTCGAATTCGTTGAAACTGGTAATAGAACCAATAGTAAGTGAAAAGTACCAAGTCGAGGCTTTTCCCTCAAATGTGTAAGGGAAAAGACGACAGACTACATCTTCATGCTCAACATTCAAAAGCTGAACCGCTAGCATGAATTTCTTAACATGGTCTTCTGCAGGCTCTTTTAGCTTAGGATTGAATTTGGGAAACAATTTCTTGGGATGCTTTGGTAAAGGATGTTGACGACCTGGAACAGCGACCGCATCCTGTGCTAACCATGGAATATTGGCATTGGGGTTTGGGTTTGGGTTTGCCATGTTCCTTGGTGATGGAGGTGAATGTGGCGGTGATGGGGGTCGACTAGACCCTCCTGTGGCAGGTGGTCCTGAAGAGGATGAATGTTGATTGGTGCCTATTAGAAACTGTCGTAATTGATGGTTAGGGAAGACACCTAAAGGTTGATATTGTTCTTCAGAAGTAGATTCAATATGGAGAGTGCATGGACGTCTGATCTGTGGAAGAGGAAATTCGATGGGTTGGATCCCAGTAAGATTTGAATAAGCTCTAGTTAAAATCCTGTGAGATTCATTGATGGCATGTTCGAACTGGTCAAGTTCTTCAGGTGGATGTGCACCGCTAGAGTTGAACTGATGAATAAGGCTTCGAACAGTATTGTTCAACGGGGTATCATCTAATTGTGATGACTGGAATATTTGTGGTTGGGATGATGACTGAACTTCACCCGATTGAGAAAGCGGTGTAAATTGAGGACTATAGGGTTGATTAATGTTGTGAACAGGATTGTTTTCATCAGCCATTCGCTTAAGCTAGTCCTCCTTTTAGCGCCATTGTTGACACGCCGTATCAGCGCGATAGTCAACTAAGAGACAACCCGATCCAAGAGCTTTCAAAGGCTGTTCCCAGTCGTTATATAGTTGTCTCTGACGAGATTAAAGCCCTGTTTCCTTCTCTTAAATCACTCCCGATTATAGGAGCATATTCAAAGGAAGTAAATAATGTAAAAAAAATTCTAGCTAAATATATATTACAATTATGAATATACAAAAGAAACTGTTAACAAACTAAACCAATCACATAATTTTACAATATAGACATATATACATCTATAATAAGATTGAATGAAAATTTGACAGAGTGCAAATATGAAGATTGGATTCAATATAGTTTTTCAGAGTTAATAAAAGAAACACTAACACACATTTAGTCTATATACCCTATCCTAATCAGGAGCATAATAATATTAATCCATAAATTAAATTTTAGTTAACAATGTTGTGTAGGAAATCTCGAATTCTTCAGAAAAAATTAAGAGGAAGAAAGGAATAAAACACAGAAATAGTATATCATGTATATTCAAACAATAACATCGAAATTTAAGATATGATACGAATCTACAAGTTAACCCAGAATAGATTGACAATTAAACATAATACATTTACACATTTTCTCAAAATAAAAATGAAGCAACATGGAAATATGCGAAAAGAAAATAGCAAGATCAAATCATATTACAAGTACACCTCAATAATGAAAATACTACAAATATACTTATGATATCTTCATTCAAAGGATGCTGTAACTATGAACAAGAAATTGTCTTAGTTGCAGAGAAATGTCAAAGTGACGTGATCCTACTTAGTTCCTTTCACCAAACATTGACCCCACATACTGTGAACTGTACCTCCTTTATATACATTAGATCTCATATAGAGATATTTCTAATTTACTAGGAAAAAGGGATCTATACTATTGCAATCTTAACCGACTTCAACTAAAAAATGAAAAATGACAAATGTAATTGTCATTTTCTTTACACATTACGATATCCTGAAATCAAAAAGATTCGAACTATAGTGCTAAACCAAAAATGACGAAGAAACTAGTAGATTGGCGACACCTGGAAGACGATATATCCAAAATTGAAATCAGCTTCCACTGGTTCCTTCACAATTCTTCGAAGATAATCCTGGAAACATATGATCATTAGATTCAAGAGAAGGCGCATCCAAAAAATCGACCAAATCATCTGCAATACCAAAACAGTAAGAATTAGCACAAACTGCGGGGGTAATTGACCTAAATAACATAACTAACTAATTAACTCAAAACAATACATTAAAAATAAAAATAACCTCATATCATTTGCTACTTCTATTTACATACTTCAAAACCTGAAATTATTTTCTAGGCATTTGTACAAAACATGAGTATCCCGAAATGCTATGGTCTAGCAGGGGTATTGTAAACCCGTATGTTCACACCAGTGGCCGGAGCTTGCGAGGAACCTTTTAGCTGCATTAATGAGACGTGAGTGTTCAGCTCGCAAATTCTTTCTTTATTTTTATGATTCTTATGATAGAATTTCTGAACTTTCTGGATTAACAGGTTCTTGTGTCTTTTCAAACGCAGGATGCGTTTGTCGGCTGAATCAGAGTTCTCCTGCAACTTCATGTTCTCGGCCTTCATGGAGTCATTAAGTGCCACTACCTCCTTTATTTCTATTTCCATGCGACGTATCTTATCAAGCAAGCAATTGACGAATAGTGGGTGGACTGCTTCATTAAATCGATATGAACCAGCTGGAATCCCTTCAACAGGCTTACCCTTAATTTGAGGATCCGACACAGAATCCATTTCGGGATCCATATCAAGAATATGAGGGTTATGTTCTGTCGGGTGAGTCACAGGCTCGGGATACATGTCAGGGCAATCATGAGAGACAGGTTCATGCTCCTCATCGTCCAATACAATCGTCTCTATGTCTTTACTATCCTTCACAGAGGGCTTAATAGTATTAGCTTTATCCACCATACTCCTAGTTACTCTGCTCAAAATTATAACACTTGGTGTCTCATTCATCTATGTGCAGGGTTCATCATCATGATTCATGGTTACTGGGGAAGGGTTTACGGAATCCCTCTTTCATTTAGGACACACGGGAGAGTCGGGACCTTGCATAGGAGTTGGAGCACAATTCTTCTGAACATCAGGGTTTATATGAGCACTAGGGTTTGGCAGAGGGTTATGTGCAAGTAGAGTTGGGGTTTCACAATACTGTCGATGCCGAGAACACTCCTCTGCGCAATCAAATTGGTAGTGGCAAAACGCCATGAAATCATTTTGCTCAAGAAAATCATCCCAGGTCTGGTTCCGTTTAGACAGCTCCATTTCGACTAGCATCCTAACGATACCATGGTGGAAAAGACTTCGACCAATATTTTTAGGCCCTTTCTTGATGGCCGCAGACATTTTAGTCATAATTTGGACTAAGTAATAAGGTAGATTGGTAGGCCAACCAAGAAATACAGTCATTAACCTAAGATGATAAACATACGCAGAAGAAAGATGACCCTCGCAAGTAACATACCTATGAATTACCTCCAACACAGGTCTCCATTCCCTTTTAAAATACTTATGCGAAACACCAGCCCTGAAAGACACTTCTTGGCAGGTTTTTTTAGCATTTGCCTCCATTCAGTGGATTTCATCTTTTTGGACTTAAACCAGCGTTCACCTGCTAAAGGTAAGTCAGTGGCCGAAGCGACTGTATGCTCATCTACTATGAATTGAAGGTCTGCCACCTTGGCTCTGCCATTATCTAGTGAGAGGGCAAACAACCTGGTAACTTCTGGATTTGAGTCTGCGAATTTGGTGAAAAAGGGAAGCCACCCAAACGCTTCTAATTTGGCTAGGAGTTCTGGATCCTCATCTAAAAGCTTCGTATTATCAGGGTCAACCCTGACAAACGGGGCCATGACTATGGGTGCGAATGCACACAGTTGTGCAAAGAGAAGATGCAATGGACTGCAGTAACCTAGAGCATTGGAGAGAGACCATTCAGGACACAAGCCAAGCAAAAACCATAGACAATGAAATCTGACTTCTTCATAAAGGCAAGGAGATAGGGATAAACTCACATAGAAACCCTGTAAAATCGGCATGAGTGAACAAGAATGATTACATAGAGAGGTGATCAAATAATGGAAAAAGAGGGTAAACACTCCAGAACAACCTTGCCTAGCCATGCTTCAGTCGAAGTGATCGAAATATAACCATGAATCGAATGAAGTACAGGTGTTCAATGAGGAGGAAGACATGACGCTACACTCATATTGAAATTGAATGTCATTGAAAGGGTACTGTACATGTTGAATGATGACATAATAGCCCTTAATTAGGTGGATTAGATTTGGGGATGGCGATGCGAATTGAACTGACCATAAGCAAAGAACCTTGGGCGTTAAACCACAGACCTTTCTATGTAATAATTCCAACCCTCGAGAATGGTGAGCATGCTATGTGGAAAGCATATATCGCATAGCCGATTATATCAACCCTAACCATCAAACGTAGAAATATAAACCATGTGCAGAGAATTATTTCGAAAATCAAGATTACCTGCTTGTGGTTGGATTGCGCATGGTTCGAAGATTGGAGAATAAAACTTGGGGATAAATATTTGCATGTTTTTGGTAAGGAACCAAGCATGAAAAAAAATAGCCTTCCTTGTCCCATAACCTTGTTAAATTTGCAATTAAAACAAGAATAAAAACATACCAAATGATGAATGTTTAAACAAGGTCAAAGTGAGGTTATGGTAAAAGGCATATGAATGAAAGAACGCTTATTCCCTAATTTGAGAAACAAATCCATTCAAAAAAATGGTTTTAATATAGTAATTTTGCCAAATAACAATAGTCCCCAAGGTTATAGAATAATGAAATTTCACTGTTTCAGTAGCTCCTGCTTCCATAACTTGAAATGAGAAATTCAAATGTTTAACCTCAAAAATTTTATTTTGCTTGATGAAATTTTTGGAGGCTATTAGGTAAGAGCACAACAAATGGCTATATTGTCTCTATGTTGAAATCATCTGCATAAGTTCTATTCATTTCTATTACACTTCTTAACTCCATTGCCGAATGGTTCTATGTCTTGTTAATTTCAACCAATTTCATAAACAATTTATATTTTCACTTGCACATATCTGGCATTGTTAATATTTTGTGAGAGATCCCTCTTGGAAGAGTAGAAGCCCAATTCTCTCTTCGAAAGTGGTTCTGCTATTCCTTGGGAGTGGGCCTTCCACAACCTTTGGCTCAATTCCAGTGCTAACAAACTAGCATCGTTTCCGGCGACGAGTTGAAGATTATCCCTAGAGGAATGACAAGAACTGCACGATTTCAGGAAAGAAATTTCTGAGGGAAAACAAAAATTGCTGCATTCGTGAGAAGGTTGTATATTTGTCTTGGTGACTCCACACCCACTTCAACCAATATCACACTAGGTATCCTGGCTTCCAAAAGGATCCACATGAGAGGTAACCCTAATCCCAAAACTTTGCAAAGTGTGGAAAATCTAGAAAAATTACTTAGAGATAGAAATAAAGAGAAAGTGAATTTTTCGTTGGTTGGTACATCATAATCTCAATATTTGTATGGCATAGCAAAATCTGAATGGGGAGTTAGAGATGAAAGACTACTAACCAAATCTAAACCTGAATCTGACCTAAGGAAAGTTGGGGTTAGTTCTAGTATACTGCGATCCTATCTGCTTTATTTTTTGTGGCTAAACCTAGAGACCCAGGGGAAAGCTAAAGAGACAACCCCTATTTTTCAGTACAGCCAGTTTCCTAACCCCTAGTCTACTCCCAATCAATCGACCCTGATGGATGCTGCTAGATTTTTCCCATTAGCCCTAGCTCTAACTCTGCATGACCTCCCCTTGAACTGTGCCCAAAGAATTGGACTCTATGACGGGGAGGGGAATGTCTCAGTGAGATACCATGTGGGTAAATTTGATGATTTCATTGACCTGGAAGAGGTGGATGATAAATATGTCAAGATGAGGTTTTTCACTCAGAGTTTTTATGGGGAAGACAAGAAGTGGTACAAAGATTTTCCACCTAGATCTATCCATAGTTTTGCTAGTTTTCAAACCATATTTCTAGAAAGATGGGACGATAAACAAAGCCCATTGCAGGTCCTATCTTAATACAACAATCTCAAGAAAGGAGGTTTTGAGTCGGTCCATGAGTTTTAAAGTAGATTCATGAAAGTCTACAACTTAATACCTGCTGACATCAAACCTTCACCAGGGGTGGCTAAAATTCATTACGATGATGCATTTGACAATGATTTTTCTTTGTTATTAAGAGAAAGAAATTCAAACACCCTCCCAGCCATGTTCACTGACACCCTAGAAGTAGAGGCCAATATGATGGCATGCAGAAAAATAAAAATCGAGGGTGGAGGTTGACAGAAGGAAAGGTATAGAAGAGACACACCCCACCACTTCTACGTCTTCATATAATGATGTAAAATTTCAAATGATGTTCAAAACTATGGAAAATTTGATGGACAAGCTAACGGTGGAGGCCAAGCCAGCAAAATGAGAGTAGAGTGAACCTTAGATAAGGAATCCAAATTTTAGGAGGTCAGTTCCTCTCCCACTCCAACCAAATACACCAAGGGATGTGAGGAATCCAAGGAACCAAGAAGAGTAGCCAATCAGGCCTCCTTTTGCTGAAAAATATGTGGCTGCTGAAGATTAGGCGGAGTCTATTGAAGATCATATCCCTCATTTCGGTGATTTAGACTCTGAAATCTACTTGTCTGAGGAGGAACATGACATGTTCACACAAGTGGATAATAAGACCTTGATAGAGGAATTGGAGCAATATCATAAGGGGTATATGCATTATATAGACGATGTCAGGAAGATGAAGTTAATAAGAAGAGAAATTGCTATAAACAAAGGGAGTTTAAACCCAAACCAACCTTCTAGTAGTCAGACCGACCTAGGAAAAGGAAATGAGAGACAAAAGGAGCCGGTAGCATCTAGGGAAGTGGGAAAAGGGACTGGTAATGTGAGAGAGCTGGAGCAAATGGCACCTATGGAGCTGGGAAAAACCCCTCCCATGTTTAACCTCCAAAGCGAGCTAGCTAAGATGAAGGTTTCAATCCCTTTCAATGAATTATTGAGGAATTAGGAATACAGGGACACTATAACGAAGATGATTGCAAATCAAGTAGAAGCTCACCTGGATATCTTAGACTTGACTGAAGACAAACCTACTATTATTCTAGGATCTAAGATTGATAGAATGGAAAATGAAGACGAGGAGGTTCCACCCTTTTATATGAGCTTGACTGTACATGACATGGTTTTACGCAATGCTATGCTAGATTCAGAAGCCTCACATAATCTGATGCCAAAGGGAGTGGTGGAGAGTCTGGGATTGGAGATTACAAGGCCTTATAAAGACCTGTATTCCTTTGATTTTGAAAGGGTGAAATGTCTGGGCTTGATTGAAGACATGGTGGTATCCTTAAATAAATTTCCATCTAAAATTATTGTCATGGATGTTGTTGTGGCCGATATTCCCCTCAAGTTTGGTATTTTTCTGTCAAGGTCTTCAACTTCAAAGTTAAAGGGTAACCTACAAATGGACATTTCCTACGCAACAATTCCTGTTTGGAATGAAAACAAAAGGTTATACAGTGAGAAAATATTTCCTTACGTCGTGAGAATTCAGGCTCATCTTGACATCCAGCATGTTTATGCTTTCGACAAAGACTTAGGGTCGTCCATCTTCTTAAATGATATGTCTCCTTGCAACTCAGAATTCGTTGTGCCACAGAAAGGTAAAAGGGATAAATGAGAGACTAGCGAATTGAAAGATTTAGAAAGAAAGTAGAGGGATGAAGGACTATGGAAGATGTATTTCGATGGATCGGTGGCTAATGTGTGTACTAGTGCAGGTGTGTACATAATCTCCCCCATTAGAGATACCAAATATTATTCTTGTAAGTTGGCTTTTGAATGCACTAACAATGTAGCAAAGTATGAGGCCTTGTTGCTATGCTTGCATGCTCTAAAGGATTTAGTAGCTAAAAGGGTCCAAATTTTTGGAGAATCAGAGCTTGTAGTGAATCAGGTGAATGAGAGCTTACCGAAATGAGGTGTGGAACATGTTTGGAAATTACTTCAATGAACATATAGTCCAAGTGATCCTTAGATATGAGAATATGGTGGTGGAATCTCTTGCAACTGCACCCAGAAAGTTTGAGGCCCCTACAATAGGCAAAATGAATTACAAAGTAGATATTGTGAATAGACCTTCTCTACTAGAAAACACTAGATATTGGAAAGTTTTTGAAGACGATATGCAGATCAAGAAATTTTTGGATTTGTCCAGTGAGTTTGTAAACACCTGCATAGATGAGAATGATGCTGAATCTGAGAATTTCCTAGACGTTGAAGAGGAAGAGGCCACCGGGGTAGGGAAACTGAAATACTCTTTGGGAGGTAGGGATATAGTCCAGTTGAAAAGCAATCATATTTCCATAGGTTTGATCCCCTTAGAGTCCCTTTTTGACCAGAATTATGTAGACAAGGATCCAAAGTTCAAGCCTGCTGCAGATGCCGTCGAAGATATAAATATTGGCAATGAAAGTAACCCAAAAATTATAAAGTTATGCAAGTAATTTCCCGCTAAAGAAAAAGAAGGGTATGTGAACCTAATGAACGAATACATGGATGTGTTTGTGTGGATTTATGAATATCTCAAAGAATATGACACTTCCATCATACATCATACTATCCCGATTAAACTCGGGGAGAAACCATTCAGGCAGAAAATTAGGAGGATCAATCCGAAGCTAGTACCCATTATTGAAAAGGAAGTAAAAAGGTTGTTTGATGCAAATCTAATTGTGACTCTAAGGTTTTCGAGATGGGTAGAAAATTTGGTTGTTGTTCATAAAAAGAATGGGGGAGGATAAGGTTATGTGTAGATTTCAGAAACATAAATAAATTTTCTTTGAAAGACAATTACCTGTTGCCGAAGATGGACTAAATCCTACAGAGGGTGGTAGGCTCAGGAAGAATATCCACTATGGATGGTTTTTTCAGTTACAATCAGGTGAAGGTGCTACCTAAATACCAAGGAAAATTTGCTTTCACCACACCTTGGGGTACAGTCATGTATGCAAAGATTCCATTTAGATTAATGAATGCTGGAGCAACTTTCCAACATGCCATGGATATTTCTTTTGTAGATGAAAGAGACAAATTTGTGGTTATTTACATGGATGACATTACTATATAGTCCAAGTGGGATAAAGATCTTATCAGGCATTTAGAAAGGGTTTTCATTAAGTGCAGGAAGTATGGCATCTCATTAAACCCTAGAAAGTCAAACTTCTCTCTAGAAGAAGGAAAGTTGTTGAGGAACATCATTTTGAAGGAAGGAATCATGATCGATCTAGACAAGTTAAAGGGCATCTTGAGAGTAGAGGAACCAAGGAGAAAGAAGGAAATACAGTCTTTCATTTGTCCAGTAAAATTCTTAAGGAGATTCATCCCTAGCTTGGCCGAAATCATGATGGACATTACTTATATGCCGAGGAAAGATCACGAAATCAAATGGATGGTGCAAGCTGTTAGAATATAATCCATCAAGATTATTGTAAATAAATAAATAAATAGGAATTTGAATAGTTGCATGGAAAGGTGAAAAGGTTGGTTCTCAACCGCCTGATTATAATGTATAAATTAATGTTTTTGGCCATGAATAGAATTGAATCGGGATTTATTACCAACAAGTGGTATCAGAGGCAAGTTCGTAACTCCTGCCTGCATGCCTGCCATTCTGTCTACCTACTGCCAGCCTGCTCAGTCAGTCTTCCCCTGCACGCATTCATTATGTGCGTTTTTTTTCTCATACGTTTGAATTAGCTTATACCTAACCCTAATTCATTTGTATGCATTTTTCTTCTCTTTTTCCAGACTGTTCTCCTCTCGACTTGCATTGAGGAATGATACCTTCTACAAAATTTCTCATAGAGCTGCGATTTCCTGAGGGTGTTTAGAATTTGTATTAAACCCTAATTTTTGTGGGCTCTCTTTTGGTGGGCTGCGACCTGCTACACTGGGCTGTGATCTGTTGGAGAGACAATTTCAGATATAAATCTTCACTCCTCCAAGGAAGGCCAACTGCTCTCGCTCTCCTCAATTCTCTGAATAACATCTCTGATCAATTCAGGGGGCATATTCGACCACAAACTACACTGAAATGCCTCAATCAATAAATGTCACACCAGAAGAATGGGAACCAATAGAACGTCTTGAAGCTATGGGTTTTGATTGAGCTCTTGTCATAGAGGCGTTTTTGCCGTGTGACAAGAATGAAGAATTGGCAGCAAACTACCTTTTTGGAGAATGCTGCTAAATATGAAGACTGACAATTTTCTGTAAAGATTCTCTTCTGAAGCCTTGTATCAGTATCGGTTGGCTTTCCTGAATCCTTCAGTCATACAAGTTACGACCCCAAAAGTTATCAGCATTCTCCTTGCACTTCATTAGTTGAAATGTATTTCAGGGATCTTTCTCTTGTTAACATTGGTAGTTAATTTTCCTCCATTGTTTCTTCTGGCACGTTTCTCAAGTCTTATCATATTGAGAAAGTTGAAGAGGTTTCTCCAACTTCTTCATGTCATTTGTTATGGGAGTCAGTAGTATGTATAGAATAATTTGACCTGAATTAGGTTGTCATGGAACAAGTGCTATTATTTGTGTTATTCATTGCTTTTATTTCTCGCAGTTGAAAGGTCTAAAGTATGAAAGAACATTTCCAATACATTAGCATAAACCCTCACTTTGTATTGTGGCCGTGAAGCACTGCTTTCAATCTTTATTTGCCCTATAATTTGGGCTTGAGTATTTGCAGTCTATTGTGTCGCAATTTGCTCGTTTTAGATGTCAGAAAATGAAGACTGATATATTATATATTGCGTGACTGCAAAATATTGAGACTGATATATCACACATATATTGTTGTGTTGGAGACTGGTGCGTGTTGGAGACTGCGTGTTGGTGACTACTGTCGATTTGAGGAGCTGTGTAAACCCTAATTCCATGTTGAGTTCATTCTTGTGACTGCCTGCGTGAAGAGCCTAAGAGGCTGCGTTGGAGATTGAATACTGCACTGTGAAGACTGTGAAGTATTCTTACTGAGCCATGATCGTTGATGAGTCGTGCATGCTAAGTATGGTGCATTGAAGCACTCCTTTGATGCTGCGTTGAAGTGGTGTGTTTGATTGTATATATGCTGCGTGAATATTGAAGTGAACCCTATTTTTCTTGCAAAGTATAGATTGCGTTGAGACTGATGCATTGCTGATTGATATATTGTATGCTGTGTACTTGAAGACCGATCTCAGAGACTGAATACTGAGACTGATATGTGCAAATGTTGTATGCTATATATTGCTAGTGAATGATATAAAGAAGCCTGTGTATGAATGACAGTGATATATTTTGTATCTACTGATATATTTTCTATAAAATTGCATTGTATTCACCTTGGCAGAGACTGTAGACCTGCAAGGTTATTATTTTTTATTTCTCTTTAAAAATTACACTAACAATTGTAAAAATGCAATCTATAGCACCTATTGTTGGTGATGTCCTCAATGGCAAGGAAACATATCCAAAATGGTCTAGAAAGATCAAGAAATCAAGCGAGCCTGTGAAAGAATCCCTTGAATTTGTTCGGAATACAAAGAATCGGTTCAAAGACCCTTCCAAGGGAGATTGCAGCAAGAGAGGCAAAGGGGGCAGAAACAACTCCAGAAAAGGATCAAATTGCAAGCGTTGTGGAAAGACTGGGCACACATCAGATCATTGTTGGGCTTCATGGGACTCCATCAAAGACAAGCATAACCAGAAGAAAGATGAACAAGATGCTAGTAAATCTTCTGATTCTTGTATTGTTGCACATTATAATCTTGGAATTAATGAAATGACTTCTCTTTCATCTTATAAAGATTGTTGGCTGCTTGATACTGGTGCAACATCACACAT
Source organism: Pseudotsuga menziesii (assembly GCA_001517045.1). Taxonomy (NCBI): domain Eukaryota; kingdom Viridiplantae; phylum Streptophyta; class Pinopsida; order Pinales; family Pinaceae; genus Pseudotsuga; species Pseudotsuga menziesii. The sequence goes on along the minus strand of LPNX010905532.1, from coordinate 61,188 downwards.
GACATTTAGAAAAGACTGTTTTTAAGAACTGAATGAAACAATAGATGGCATAGTTTACTTTGCAGATAAGTCAAGTATTAAACCAAAGGGAATCGGCACCATTTGACTGAAGATGCCTGGATTCCCTGATTTCTTGTTGAAGAACATTCTCTATCTTCCAGAGTTGCAGAGAATCCTGCTGTCCATGGTGGAGATTCGACATCAAGGCCATTCCATCCACATGTTTGATGGAATCATTGAAATAAGAAAGTCCTCTGACAACCAAGTCATCATGACTGGATACGAATATGGAAAGCTGCTGAAGCTCAAGGGTTCATCCGCAAGATTTCAGAACTATGCCTACCTCTCTCAGCATGAAGAAGGTAATATGTCATCTAGTTCATTGTGGCATGCAAGATTTGGTCATCTAAATTATAACAGTCTTCGTTTGTTGAGAAAGAATGGTGTATTTGGTTTGCCCACCATTCCCAAAGAGAAGAACAAATGTGATGCATGCATATTAGGGAAACATAGTAAGCTGCCATTCCATGAATCTAATTTTAGAGCAAGTAGGAAATTAGAACTAGTGCATTCTGATTTGTGTGGCCCAATTCCAACTCCTTCAGCAAATGGGAATAAGTATTTTATGACATTTGTTGATGACTACTCAAGAATGTGCTGGATTTTGTTAGTTTTTCAACATTTAAGCTAGCATTATGTTAGGATCTTTTCACTGAGAGAATAACAAGCACAGCAATAACATAAGCACATCACATGAGACAAGAGACACAAAGAGTTTTGGTAGGGGAAACCATAAATGGAGAAAACCCCTCAACTTCCTCTAAGATAGTATCACCACAAGATGTGAAACCCAAAACAGTAAGATGACCTCCCAACACAACAACATCCTTCTGTCTTTTGTCAAGACAAAGTATTTCCTTCTCCAAAGGTGCGCCACACTTGAGAGAGCAAGTGATGTAATTCACAAGTGATAAATAGAGAGACTCTCACTCTCTATTTATATTCTTCTGTTGACTTGAAGTGCACTCAACCATGTAGGCTTAACTTACAATTACTTACTCGAGCCTACACCTTAATTAGTGTATAATAACCCAAGTGCCCCGAAACTGTGGGGACTTACCTAATGACTTGACAAGACTTGTTTACATTAATAATCCTCCCGATCGGAACATCGGGGTAAGACAATATGACTCAAATACATAATAGAAACATCCCAGAATAAACATCAGGTTACAATATATAAAATACATATAAGAATACATTCCGAAGTTACATATACATCAACACTCCCTCTTAACTAGGAAAGTATTCTTTCGACACAATTTTCAGCACTGGTCTTCTTCTCTGTATCATTGGATCATGTTCATCTTCAAGTCATCTCCATCTTCAAGTCATATGGATCTGGATCATCATCGCTAAATCTAGATCATCACTCGATATGGATCTCTCGGAGTCATCATAACTCGATCTAGATCATAGCTCGATCTGGATCTCCACTGGTCATCATCATGTGTGTACTATCTCGTCATAGGAAGTTCTACAGAGCTATCCCTTTTTCATGCTGGTTGTAGGCCTACTCTCATGTAGGTCTTCACCTAGCACTTACATCTGACCTGCTCGTCAGAAAGGTACGCTCAACACTCACATCTGATCATGTAGTAAACTACAATCACATCAGAAAGTCCCAGCACTCACATTCACCAGTATGGTAGGCACAATCAACTACCATCTGTGAAATGGCTCAGCACTTATATTCACTAGCATGGTAGGACACATCAACTACCATCTGTGAAATGGCTCTGCACTTATATCTGACCTACTTGTCAGAAGGGCACAATCCCATCCAGGTTGGAGCCATCTTCACCATAATGATGGAAGACTCTTAACCAGGATGGAACCACATCCGCCACAATGAAGAGATATTTCTGCACTTATATCTAACCTACTCGTCAGAAGGGCACAATCCCATCTAGGCTAGAGCCACCTCTGCCACAATGATGGAAGACTCTCAACCAGGCTGGAACCACATCCGCCACAATGAAGAGAGATTTCTGCACTTATATCTGACCTACTCGTCAGAAGGGCACAATCCCATCCAGGCTGGAGCCACCTCCGCCACAATGATGGAAGACTCTCAACCAGGCTGGAACCACATCCGCCACAATGAAGAGAGATTTATGCACTCACATCTGACCTAGTAGGAACTGAATCTTGCACCCTAGTCAGAATGGCCCCCAGTCCCTGACTGAGCAACCTGGTAACGGACCAGGCGCCTCCACTCTCCCGGAGAGTGGTAGTTGCCCTTACATCTGTCCTACTCGACAGAATGGCCAGCACTCACATCTGTCATGGGAGGAACTTAATTCTTTAGCCATGACCAGAATGGCTCAGCCCTTACATCTGACCTACTCGTCAGAATGGCTCTCAATCTCAGCACTCATATCAGTCATGGAAGGAACCAATCCTCTCACTATGACATAATGGCTCAGCCCTTACATCTGACCTGCTCATCAGAATGGATTTGGGACTCATCACTGTCTCTGGGAGGAAGCCTCGATCTGGAGAACACCAAGTCTCTCTCTACAGTACTCGAACTTCATCCTAGCCAATGGCTTCGTCAATACATCAGCTATTTGTTCCTCCGTCGCAACATACAGGAGCTTCACAGCTCCTCTCTGCACCATATCCTTGATATAGTGATACTTGATCTCGATATGCTTCGACTTGTCATGGAACACTGGATTCTCTGACAACTTCACACATTTATGGTTGTCGCAATGTATACAAGTAGCATCCAACTGGAGATCAAATATATCAGATAGTAGCTTTCGCATCCATACTGCCTCACAACTAGCTGAACAAGCTGCGACATACTCTGCTTCAGCTGTACTCAGTGCCACACAGGATTGCTTCCTGCTAAACCAAGAGATCACACCTGATCCCATATTGAAGCAACATCCTGAAGCACTCTTCCTATCGATGGCACTTCCTGCCCAATCTGAATCAACATAAACCTCCAGGTTAATCTTCTGATTCGCATCATACTTGAGCCCATAATCAATTGTACCCTTCAGGTACCTCAGAATATGCTTTGCAGCAATCAAGTGAACACTTCTCGGATCTGTCAAATACTGGCTCAAGGTGTTCACAGCAAAGCAAATATCTGGTCTCGTGTTCGTCAGGTACATCAATGACCCAATCATATGACGATACATCGTAGCATCAACCGTCTCTGAAGAAGCATCACTCAATAGCTTCAGGTTCGATGCCATAGGTGTAGCCATAGCCTTGCAGTCCATCATCCTGAACCTCTTCAGGATCACTACTGCATACTTCCCTTGTCCAAGGAAGATTCCATCTGTACTCTGCCACACCTCCATACCTAGAACAATAGTGCATCGACACATAACAGGAGTATCACTGATCT
>LPNX010905532.1:5569-53604 GCA_001517045.1 Pseudotsuga menziesii | reverse complement strand
TCTCAATCAATGATGACGCACCACCAGCTGATCAACCAGGACCATCACGGAAGATTCCTAAATGGGCCACAAAGACACTTGAAAGTGTCCATCCAGATGAAGTTGGAAAGATAGGAAGGAGAAGTTCAAAAAGACAAGAAGATGGAGGAGGAGCAGATAATTCAGGTGATGACATGGATGTATCATTTGATTGTGAATTTAATTTATCTGCTAACTTTGAACCAACTTCCTTTGAAGAAGATTTTACTCGTGTTGAGTGAAAAGAAGCTATGCATAATGAGTATGATGCACTCATGAATAATGGAACTTGAAAGATGGTTGACCCTCCAGTTGGAACCAAACCAATTGGCTGCAAGTGGGTGTACAAGAACAAATACAGATCAGATGGCTCGCTTGACAAGCACAAAGCGAGGCTTGTAGCAAAAGGCTATGCACAGAAAGAAGGAATTGACTATGAAGAAACATTTTCTCCTACAGCAAAATGGGCTACCATCCGAACCTTACTCTCTTTAGCTGCTCAGAAAGGGTGGAAATTTCATCAAATGGATGTGAAGACTGCTTTCTTGAATGGAGACTTGAAAGAGAATGTCTTCATGTCTCACCCCGAAGGCTTTGTTATGAAAGGAAAAGAACAAAAGGTATGCAAGCTTGTAAAATCCTTGTATGGCCTAAAACAAGCACCTCGCACATGGTATGAAAAGTTAACCGAGCATATTTTGAAATTAAATTTCGAACATTTTGATCTTGATGATTGAACACTGTTTATAAAGAAAGTTGGAAGATCTATTGTGTATCTTGTGGTGTACGTAGATGATCTTTTGATGACAGGGAAAAATGAGAGCTATATAGCATCCATAAAGAAAGATTTGAAAAAGATCTTTGAAATGACAGATATGGGACATATCCACTATTACTTAGGAATTGAAGTCACTCAACATCCTAAGTACATATTCCTATCTTAGAAAAAATATGTTGGAGAACTACTAAACAAATTTTGCATGACAGATTGCAATCCTATATCTACTCCAATGGAACAGAAAATGAAGCTCACATCGAGCGAAGGAAAATAATTTGAAGATGCGACCAAGTATCGACAACTTGTAGGAAGTCTTATCTACCTTAAAATAACTAGACCAGATATTTCTTATGTTGTTGGCATACTTTCAAGGTTCATGCATAAACCTTATGAAGGACACTGGTCAGCTACAAAGAGGGTTCTAAGATACTTGAAGGGGACTGAAGACGTTGGACTCAAGTACTCTAAAGTGGATGATTTCAAACTTATTGGGTACTCAGACTTAGATTTTGATGGCGATAAGGAGACAGGAGTATCAACTTATGGATACACTATGAGTCTTGGATCAGCAGTTGTTTCATGGAGATCACACAAACAGTCAGTTCCAGCAGATTCAACAACAGAAGCGGAATATGTGGCTGCAGCTGAAGCAACTAAAGAAATAGTATGGCTCAGGAAGATACTTGAAGATTTGCAAGAAAAACAAGAGAACTCCACTCCATTGTTGGTCGACAATACTTCTGCAATCAAGCTGGCTAAGAATCCTAGATTCCATGATCGAACCAAACACATCAACACAAAGTATCATTTGATTCGACATCATGTAGAGGCCAAGATAGTCCATCTTCGACATTGTTCCACAAATGATCAAGTTGCAGACATCTTCACCAAAGCGCTTGGACAAGAAAAGTTTGAAAGATTCAGAAACATGCTCGGACTTACGAACACCCCTTCAGATTAAGAGGGGGATTGTTAGAATATAATCCGTCAGGATTATTGTAAATAAATAAATAAATAGGAATTTGAATAGTTGCATGGGAAGGTGAAAAGGTTGGTTCTCAACCACCTCATTGTAATGTATAAATTAATGTTTTTGGCCATGAATAGAATTGAATCGGGAGTTATTACCAACACAAGCAAAGAAGGCTTTTAAAAATATAAACCAGGCCATTTCAGAGGCTCCTGTATTGCTCAGTCCAGATTTTGAGAAAGATTTCTTAGTGTTCTCATATGCTTCAGAGCATACTATGGCAGCAGTGTTGCTGCAGAAAAATGATCGGGGTGAACAATAGCCTATAGCATTCTTCATTAAAATATTGAGGGATGGAGAATTGAAATATAATATAATGGAAAAACAAGCTTATGCTTTGGTTAAGGCCTTGAAATATTTCATAATCTACCTCCTCCATTCCCACATAATTTCCTATGTACCTAGCAGCATGGTGAAAAGCATACTTATACAGCTGGATCCGAAGGGAAAGAGAGCTAAATGGGTTGCAGTGGTTCTAGAATATGACATAGAAATTAATCCCACAAAATTGATCAAAGAACAAGGGTTAGCTAAAATGATGACATATTCCCATTTTGACTCTCTGCAACTGCATTTTCTAGCTGGTCAATCTGATCGGGTAGAGGCAGAGATGTAAGTGAACCCTGATTTTTCTACATCTCCTTGGTATGTTGACATTATTTTTGTATTGTAGAATTTACAACCTCCTGCAGGGCTAAGAAAAACTAGAGCTATATCTATGAAACTAAAGGCTATGAAATTTTGCATCATAGAAAAATATCCTTATTGGAAAGATACTAGGAGAATACTACTAAACTGTCTTCTAGAAAACGAAGCTCAACATATAGCGAAAGAGTGTCATGAAGGAGATTGTGGAGGACATCATTCCTAGAAGGTAACCGCAAATTAAATTTTGAGGGAAGGATTTTATTGACCTTCATTGTTCTCAGATTTCTATAAGAAAACGACTAAATTCCATCAGTGTCAAATTTTTGAAGGGAAAAGAAAAGTGGTTTCACTTCCCATCAACCCTATATCTGTGGAAGCTCCTTTCCAGTAGTGGGGGTTAGATTTCATCGAAGAGATAAAACCAAACTCCTTGGGATAGCATAAGTGTATTCTAATGGCCACTAATTACTTCACAAAGTCTATTGAATCCATACCCACTAGAAGGGCTACAAAAAGGTAATAATGGATTTCTTAGAAGATAATATTTTGGCGAGATTCAACTACCCTAAGAGAATTGTGATAGACAATGCATTTGCGTTTAAGTCAAAGAAGATGATCAATTTTTTCCCTAAATACCACATAATTCTAAATCACTCTACTGCTTATTACCCACAGGGAAACGGACTAGCAGAATCCTCTAACAAAAGTCTTGTGTGGATTATTAAGAAGTTGTTGGAGGATAACAAGAGAGCTTGGCACATGAAGCTAAAATATGCCTTGTGGGCCGATAGGATCAGCACAAAGAGGGCTATCAGTATGTCATTGTTTCATTTGGTATATGGGGCTGAGGTAATTTTCCCTGCCTCTCTGGGTGTTCCAGTCATGAAATTTTTATGGGACCCATTGGATGAGCCTAATCCCATTCAAAGAAGGATCAACGATATTATTGAAATGAATGAAGTGAGGGACAAAGCTTATGATAAAGTCCAGATACACCAAGATAAAATGAAGAATACCTTCGAGAGGAGAATAAAGGAAGATGTTTTCCAAGTCGATCACCTGGTGTTGAAGTGGGATTCCCCACATGAAGAAAAAGGTAAACATGGACAATTTGACCACTTATGGGTAGTGCCATACCTTATTGCAGCACACAGAGGAGACAACGCCTTAATTCTATAGTATCGAGATGGATCATAGTACGAAGGAGGCATAGTGAATGGGAGGTTTCTAAAACGTTACCCAGAGTAAAGGGACTAAGGTCCATGTATCATAGTGTAAATACGTTTTATATTGTAGTCAGTACAGATGGTGATTCAAAAGATTTGAATCCCGCGGAGAAGGCCCTAAGATCGGAAGAGGTAACCATTTTTTCAAACTATTTTTTCTTTTAGAAAGTAAAATAAAACGATGTTGCCAATGGAGTAGGAGACTAATCTATGGGTTCTTTTCTACCTTGCTGGGAGGATAGCATCCCTTGTGGAGACGGTTGTTAAAACTCTATCAAATTTTTTATTATAAGAGATATGTGGGAAGTTTGATCCTATCCAAAAGTGTTGGGAAGGAAACCTTAGATTTTGTAGGGAGGCTGATGGCATATACGAGATAGCATTCAGCCACTAGAATAGGCCATGGTCGAAATGAAGAAAAGGACAACGTAAATTGGCGGCCCCAATCTAGAGTAATGAATATTTAAAGCGACAAGACACTCCATGGATTAAAAATGCAGGGTAAAGAAGAGAACACGCATGCGCTGAAGGCATTAAACGAGAGTCATAATAGAAGACTGAGATTGATCTGATGGTAGATCAATGGTGTCAAAACATTTTGCACGATAAACATGCACAGCCAAAGAAACGTTTCCAAATCATGAAATAGGTTAAAAGGTGGAGGCATCTAACGACCGAGGTTGGGATCCAAGAACATCCACATTCATAAATGATTTTGCATCCTATATTAGCAAGGACGCAGTAGGAATTTTGGATTGCAAAAAGTGGTACAAGTCGGTTAGATTGATGGTCACTACAAGAGCGGAGGGAGATCTACGGTTGTGGTTTATTTTGTAATCTAAACTAGCATGAAAGGGACCAAAATCTCGCATCGCAAAAAGTGGTAGGGTCGACTCAGATCAACGGTTGTGAAGAAAAGATGATCTTGATCATTGGTTGAGCTACACATGCACGAGGTAAGGAAGAATGCAACATAAAGGACCTCACATACCAAAGGATCAGATCACAAGGAGTAATATCTGCGGTGCAAGCTGCTTGCGAAAGGAGTGAAGGTTACACTATGTAAAAAGCTATAAAAGAATCCACATGAAATTGTAAATGTTTGTCTTTTCTGAAGCCTCGAAGCCGTCGAATACCCAACCATAGATAGAGCACCAGCAAGGACAAATAAGAGACTGTGCTAAAAAGAAAGGTAGGACCCTGATAGCTCCTTAGTGCTATTTGAAAATGGATGTGACAGGAGCAGTAGAAGTGGTAGGGGTGAGAGATGATACAGAACCTGAGGTCACATGTCGGAGGGAAGAGGAAAGTCTTGTAGATGAGAATGCCAAGATTTTCAATACCATCTTGGTGGGAGAAGCCATTGCCAGAGGTAAATTGGAAATTCTTAAGGACCGAGGTAGAGATACTTGCAGTGTTTTTAAATCTTTTTTCCATTTCTTCCCTGTTGGCCAAACCCCCCATTGCCCTAAGCTTGTCGAATGGTGTGCAGACAATTTCTTTGTAGCTGACGAAGTCATTATGAATAAGTCAAAGTCCAAAATCCTTTGTTCATTCCAGGATTCCTTCATCCGCAAAACCTTGCACATCCCTGATGAGTTTGTCCATATATCTGAAAACTACAAAGACGAAAATATTATACGTTGCTTCAGAGAATCTACCGATGAAATTAGAGAAACCTTCTTGAAGGATTGTTCAAACCTAGTGGTGAACCAATTGACCTGTCATACCCTATTGAACTTAGCCAATTCAATGAAGAAACTTAGTGTTGTATATCCCTGGCATGTCAGTGTTTAGGTCTAGATACCAATTCTTATTGCATAGAGTCATTGTTGAGTCTATTGTTTGTCTTGAGTACTTGTCCATCCAAACCTGAATTGCCTGGGCAATCTTATTAGTCTTTCTATCTTAAGTTTGATGAATTTCTACCCAAGAACATCCATTTTCAATTAGAGAATTTCCATGGCACTAAAGTGTTCATATTCCAGTCCTTTTTGCTAAGGATGCTTATATCTTATAATGAAGAATACCTACAAGTACCTAAATTGGAAATAACTATTGATATGGCCATGGACTATTGTAAGTTCATGAACCAATTGATGGCTGAAGTATATGACCTTTTTTTTCAGGAAAGGTTACTTAGGGTGTTTCCTGAGATGAGACAGATGCTACAATTGTCAAATAGTAAGAAGATAGGGGACTGGTTCCTGAAAGAATTCAGAGCAACCATAAGATTGTATGGCTTTGTGCATCAACCCTACATTCTGCCAGATTTTCTAACCGCCGGGGTTTTCTCCCTGGAATTGATCCAGTAAAGACTCATTGTTTAGGAAGAGCACTTCTTGAGCTACAAAAAGAGCTCAAATTTGTTTTTCCTCTCAGAAGTGGGACCATACACAGTTAGGAGTAGAGTTGCTTTGCCACTGGTTACCAACTTACTTAGGGGCATGGGATTTTCTCTGGAACAAGTGGTAAACTATGACCCTCATCAAATAATTTCCAAAATGAGGAAGGCTCACAAGTGCAATCCTTTTGAACACTCTGAGATACTCAGACTTAGGGAAGCAGCAAAATGGGATGATTTCCCTAATCATTCCTTGATGGACACCAACATAGAATGAAGCACTATCTCACACTTGCTAGGAATAACTTCTCCACAAAGAGAATTGGATAAAATAGTTGCAATAGCCAGGGATGTCTTATCATTGGTCAACTATTCAGCGAGTTCAGTGAAAAGAGGGGGTCCGGAGCTTATGGATACTGAAGAGGTGGACATGGCCAGCATGCCAAAAAGGAAAAATTTAGAACAAGGGCAATAGTTAGTGTAGGCTAGAAAGGGCAATACAAAGGGATAGATGAAGAAGAAGAATATAGTGAAAAAACAAAAACAAGAAGAGATCGAGGTAGCCAAATTACAAATCCAAGAATATGTATTTGACAGGAAGACTCCCAGTAGACATTCATCCAAAGAAGATTGGCTAGCCTCTTACTGGGAAAGGGCTAATAAAAATTTAAAAGAGATATCAGAGCTATATAGCGAGGCAATGCAGTTTCCTTACCCAAATGTGGCATTAAAGACTCTAAGGGATCATGCCACTAACACCCTTAGCTTAGCCTTAGCAATTGGAAATAAGGTGTCAGAGGTTAATGTGAACCTCTCAAAGGTTCCCACTACTAACATAATACACCTCAACAAAGAAACTAGGGATATCTTTAATGGTAGACTGTTTAAGGGCACCATACAAATGTCCAAGCTAGAGGAAAGTAAAACAAAGAATTTGAATCTTTTGAGAAAAGTAAGAGTGGAGAACAAAGCCCTCAAGGCCCAAATCAACAATTTGCAAAATGAAGTAGTACAGATAGAGGGACCAACACATAAGGTATTTTTGTCTTAGAAATTGCTCAATGATAAGGAGCAAGAGATCCAGACACTAAAAAGGAAGTTAAAAATCCCTGCTACCTAGCTCGCCGAGACAGAAGAATTGGCTAATTTCGAAAAAGAGAAAGAGACATTGAACACTGAGCTTACCGAATGCAAAGACAAGATGCTAAAGCTCAAAGAAAAGGAAAGGCAGTGGGTAGCAGAAATCCAACTTTTGAAGAAAAGTGAAGCGGAATTAAAAGCCATATTAGCAATAAAAGAAAGAGAGCTTCAAGGAAGGAGTGCTGAGAGTGCAATTCAGTCTATAGGTGTAGCTAAAGGGATAGACATTGGTTCTCTTTATAGATCAATGTACCATATAGGCCTGAAAGACATAGAGCTTGTTAAGTTAAAGCAGCAGATCAAGGAACTAGAAAAGGAAAAAGGAAAGGAAAGACAAGAAAAGGAAAAGATGGAAGAGAAATGCAAGGACTGATTCAACAAAATGGCAAGTTAAGCCAACAGGTGGTTGGTAAATTTTCATTACAAGGCACTAGACGCTTGATCTTGGATCAGATCATTATAGAGGTTGACAAGTTCTGACCTTATATAGATTTCATTGAAGACCAGGAAAAGGCTATGACAGAGGCTAAGAAAAAGGTCCTGACAGTATTAGGGGAAGTGTAGAAAAGGCCTGTGGCAATAGTGGAAAATGTTGTTGCTTTTCTAAGTGCCTTGTAAGACTATTTGTCCAATCGGTACGATATCCAAAACAGGGTTATTGTTGTCTCCAGGGTTAGAAAGGTAATTGCTAAGCATAGGATGTTGAAGACTGTGGAAGCCAAAATAGAGGTTATTGAGCACAAATTCAAAGAGGTTATCAAGCTATTCAAACCACTAGTAGGCAGAGGGATCCCTTTCTTCTTGGAAGAGAAGGGTATTTTATTGTCTCAAAAGGAGTATCGGGAGTGTCTGGTTCATTGCTGATTAGATAACAACAAGTTTGGAGACATGCAACAATCATTGCCAGAAAAGATCAATTTTGATAAGCCAGCTAGTGAATTTGAATTGTTGTTTGGTTTTAAAGCCACCTATGTAGAAGTCCCTAAGACTTCATACCTAGAAACAATGGAGATCAAAGTGCAATCATTCGACATGGAAGTTGTGACTATGCCTGGTCCTGACCTATGGAGATCCATTCGGCAATATGGGTTGTCCAAACTCAAAATGCATCCATAGAAGTTGCAATGATAGTAAGCGGGAAGTTTTCTATGTGTGCACGCCCTTTCCAATGGTCACCTCTCCCAAAAATCTATACAACTGTCACTCACCAGATGGAAGTGTAGAATACTCTTGTGCATATTTTCTCCTGCAATCCATATTTCAATTTTCAATTTTTATCTAAATTGTGGCCGATGTGTCACCTAAGAGTTTGTTATAAGTTGTTTTTCATTTGTAACAAGTTTTGATTCCCGAACCTTGGATTGGGAAATTCCAAGATAGTATAAATCTATTTCCTAAAGAGGGAGAAAGGGTTGGAACTGATGTAATTTTGTAGTGTATGATTTCAAGAGTATTTTAATAAAGTTGCAGAGCCGAGGTCGGCATTTTATATAGGTATTGATGTGTTGTCTGTATTACAGTCTGTTGCTTCCTTTCTCATGTGAACATTTTTTCCAGTTTATCTCTCCCACTATGTTTTCTTTCATGTCTAAAAAGATTGTATAAGAGTTTGGATTTCATACATGCTATGCTCTATCTGTTGTTTCAGATATTCACCAAATATTTCTTCTAATGTTAATACATAATTCATTCTCCAATGCTCTATGTTTATGGCCTATTCATGTTCTTCTTTTCCACCAGAAAAATTATAATTTGAGTGTGATTGAATGGCTATCTTGCCTCTATGTTGAAATCATCTGCATAAGTTCTATTCATTTCTGTTACACTTCTTGACTCCATCGCCCAATGGTTCTATGTCTTCTTTCAACCAATTTCACAAACAATTTATATTTTCACTTGCACATATCTGGCATTGTTAATATTTAGTGAGAGATCCCTCTCAGAAGAGAAGAAGTCCAGTTCTCTCTTCGAAAGTGGTTTTTTTGTTACCTAGGAGCAGGCCTTCCGCAACCTTTGGCTCAATTCTAGTGCTAACACAAGTATAAAACAACGAATGAATGTGAGGTCTATTGACAATAGTACCAACCATTTGAAATAATGGAGAAATGAAAACAACGAGCTCAAAAATTCAAGGGTAACCACTACACAAAAGTAATGGGGTTCAGATGTTTTTACAAAGATCAAATATAACTTAACATGGGAACCAAAGACCGTTTACAAGTCACCATAGGGAATGAATACACCATAAAACCTCATTCCAAGAATTGACTAGAGGGAACTCAAAGTACATGTCTTCAGATACAGTTTGATTTGCAAATTGGTCAATCCTACCAGTAATCCATAGCCACCTCATATATTAAACAAGGAACAAATTTGTAGATAAACTTAAACATGAAAATACTAATAAATCTTACTAGTGTTCAAATTCCAATGGAGGAATGTCAACTAGGTGACCCATCGAGATAGTTGACAAGGATTCTACCTGCAAATAAAGTTTTCACTTGTTAATATCAACATTATGCATACGAGAGTCCTACTAAAAGTGCAAAATAAGAGGTAAAACCCAAAATTTTTATGTATAAACATTGATATGAGGATGAACCAGTTGAATAAAGGAGTCAATATGAGGCTAAGTATGCCAACTAATGGACTTCCTCACAATATACATGGAATTATCATTAAAACCATAAACAAGCCTTAAAAATCCAACCACACAAGTAAGGCTACCAAACTAGAGTACATGCATACCACCTACAAATTTGAGACTTAATTGACTAGGGATTCTCCCTCCTATGGTCTAAGCTCATAACTTGAAGGATGGCTTGGAAAGCTAGTCAAGAAAAAGGAGTAAAACCATAAAAAGGAGTAAAACCATGAGAAGTATTATTGAAGATACAAGGAGACACCAAAATGAGAATTGGAAACCAAGAGAAATGAAACCGTTAAAACCATATCTTCACTAAAGAATACCATTAATTAAGTTATCTAATTTTTGTAATAGCATTATTAGGTCCTAAAAATATGGATATTGTATGAATGAAGTTGTAGGGACTATCCTAACCTAAGCCAATACTAAGCATGAGTTGAAGCACACATTTCACACATATGGATAGTCAACTGACCAAACAATATCCATGACAAAATAACATCGCAATGCTTAACTTATGTGCAAGAGACTACAATAATACCCAATACACGATGCAAGAGCACAATACACTTATGATCTCCATCATTTTAATGACATGGGTACTCAATAGATCTAGACAATGCGACATAATACCTCATTTGATAAAAATCTCGGTCGAGGGTTGATAAAACCCTTTATCAAAGGTTTTATTAACCCTCGAATAAGTGTTTATAGCTCGATCAAGCCATTGAATTTATAAATCTCGATTGATATTCTAAGTTCGATCAAGGCTTATAAAAATATCGATCCAGTATTTGTAACTATTATAAGTGTAGAGAAACAATAGAGCATATTCTATTTCACCATGTTTGTTTCATAGCAAGTTGGTAAAGAACTAGTAGAGAGGGATTATAGATAAAATAAAAGAGCAGTGGGTGCTTAGATAGGCCAATGAAATCATAGAAACTATGGAAAAGGATCATTTATACCCATTTTTAGCTATGGCCATAGAGTAATTATATTTATAGATCTGTCTGATTACATATATTACTCCAATTACTCCACGACTAATATCTACACGTATAAAATATAGAGGAAAGTTGTGGTAGTAATGCTTTTACCAGATTCTTTTTCAAGTTATTTACTATCACCCACAAGTATCATTCTTCTTGTTCATATTATGTTTTATTAAATTTGATTATTTTATAATTCTATGATTGATTTTAATTAAATTCAAGGAGGATCCAATTGTAAGAATACCTGGTCAACACAAGCTTTTAAAAACATCAATTAATTTTTATTTTGGTGCCCATATTCATATTGAAATACTAAGAGGGGGGTGAATCAGTATTTGTACAATTTAAAATTTTAATCAAAAGCAGGTTGTTGATCACCAATCACAACACATCATCAATGTGTATAAAAATAACAAGCTGCACATTACACAATAATTTTTCATGTGGAAACCCATGTCTTGGGGGTAAAACCACGAAATCCTTTTAAAATAGTTTTCTAGAAATATATGGAAGGAGGAAACAACACCCATTATTATAAAGACTTCAATTTTCCAACTGCAACTAGAAGGAGGCTTCAACCCCTTGATTTACAGGCTCCAAACTAAAGCAAGCTACAACTCCCTAGTTCTTGGGCTTCAACTGGAAGGAGGCTACGAACTCCTTTCCTTTCCTTGTCTTTCTACCTTGGTAAGAAAGATATTGTTGAACTTGTGGACCTGTCACATACTGAAATCTGAATATGATGCTGATAACTTATACTCTCTTATCACGGCCAAATAATTCCTTTATACCAAAAAGTCATTTCACTGCCATACAGTTCTCATGTACACCATTGTACACCTGATAATACATAATTACTGAAGAATTAATTATGCTCTAATTTCACTGAACATAAGGCATGCATCATCATCATAGGTGTGCATCATATTCAAAGGATATACATCCTCATCATTGCAGTATGCATCATGTATGCATTATCAACATCAAGTATACATCATAATGCATGGGAGAGCATCACCACATTATGGTATGCATGTACATCATATTGTATTGGAGTGCATCAACTTCATAGAGTGTACATCACTATCACATGCATTATAATAATAAATTATATCATATCATAGAATAAGGTATGCAAAATCATAATCATAGCATAATGAATTCAAATATATATAACTGTTCATGTAATTGTAACTTTAGAATGTATTCAATTGTATTTATTATGTATTATACCCTAATGTTTCTTTCAGGATGTGTCTGTACTGTATTTGAGTCATTCCATGCCCCGATGTTCCTATCGAGAGGTTCTATAATGTAAACAATTCATGTAAGGTCATTGTGGGTAACCCTCCTATTGGTTAAGGGTTAAAGTCCCCGTAGTTTTTGGGCCCTAGGGTTATTATACTATATTAGAGAACTAGACTCTAGGTGAGTCATTGTAAGTCGGGTAGTTCCCATCGTTGTGTTAAGGATAACCCTCCTTGTTGGTTGAAGGAGGCAAAGTCCCCACAAGTTGTGGGGCACTAGGGTTATTAGACACTACTAGAGATATTGACTTTAGTAAGTCATTGTTAAGTGAGGTCGACATCTTGGAGTAGGCCTCAACTGAATCAAAGAATATAAATAGAGAGTGAGCCTCTCTATTTCACACACACACACACACACTCATTAGGGTGCATGAGTGAGAGAGAATTTGTTGGGATTAGAGAGAGAGACTACTGCTATATGGAGATCATTTTTATGTTTCCGAGTTTTTATTTTGGTGCTGATTCTATCTCTGAGGAAGTTACAAGGTTTTCTCCTTTATGTTTTCCCCAAGGAAAATTCTTTCTGTCTCTTATCTCATGTTTTATTGTTGTGCATGTTATTATCTCAGTTAAATATCATAAGATCATAATGCTAGCTTGAATGATAAAAATATAACATGGTATCAGAGCTAACCTTAGAAGAAGACATTGTGCAGCTACAGAAGCTAGGCCTTCTTTATTTTTGGGTCTCTCTCCACAATCCATCAGAAAAAGTATGCTAGGATGACTCTCCATTGAAGGGTGCATCTTTCTGTCGAAGTGGAATTCAATTCTGAGCATTTTCAGTTTTCAATGCATGAAATTAGGGATTTCTACAGAAGAGGAATTTTTGAATGAGCCTGGCATAGGATTTCTCTCCTCATCAAAATCAAATTTTAGAGACTTGTATCAATATTTTTGGTTGGGTGAAACTCCGAGAAAGTCAAACCCTAGTTTGACCTTGGGCTCAAAAAACCCTAAATACTAAAACTGATAAGTTTTGTTACATTCACTATATATTGGTATTGGAGAAGGCTCAAGAGCTACAACTTTCACAAGCCGAATATACAATTATTATTTACACTGTGTCCAAAATTCAGCCTTAGATTCACTATATTCTAGTAGATATGATCCCTCGAAGTTAAAGATCTAGCCCTAAACAGGAAACCTGAGGAGAATTGCTATATCTTGGGCTAAAAAGGTCTAAATTCAATTTCTGAAGATGTTCCAAAAAGGGCCTAGACTCTAATTTCTGTGGTCCACGTTTCAGACCCAGAAGATAAAACAGTGACACCTGGAAGTCCGTACAATGTCGCTATTCTGAACAGTCCTGTAACAGGTCACCTTGGGAAAATGATCATAAGTCCCAATTGGTGAGACAAATTTTGATGAAACCTATGGTGTTGGAACAGGGACAGGAAAGTATACCTTATCATGAAGTTTCATACACAAAGGAGTAGTAATTTTTGAGATATTGCAGAAACACTATTAGGCATTTCTGCAGAAGAAATTGGAAAAGTAGGGCCTCCTATTCCGAGAGCTCCCCTCAACTGTTTTCAGAAAAGGAGTACATTGGATAGCTCAACTTGAAGAGAGCTATATTTATATCCATTCATATCTGAAATATTCCAAGTTTTGAAAATTAGGGTTTCTATGACAAACACTAGATCATCCATCTCCAAAACCAAGATGGACACCTCAAATCGGTAAAATATAATCCTTTGTTATTTTCATTTGAGGTTCTCATTTCAAAGTGATCTATCACATCATTTTGGTTATAAGCTTGGTGAAGTTGACAACTTACATGCATGGAATTATATGATCTCTCTGAAGAAAATGAATTCGAAACCTTTGAATAGAGATGTTCCAGTTCCAGAGGAAGATAAGGCTCAAAGCCTTACATAAGAAGAACTTGGTCAGGGCCAAGAAGATAATTGTTGATTCAATCATGGATAAAGTTGTACTGCAAGTGTCTTCCCTAAAGACACCAAAAGAGATGTTTGATTCCTTAACCAAGCTATTTGAAGGGAAGAACATAAATCGGAATATGACCTTGAGAAAACAGTTGAAGAATGTGAAGATCCAAAATGCAAAGACCATACAGACATACTTTACGACGGTCTCTCAAATCAAAGAACAAATTGAAGCGGTAAAAAAAGAAGTGAAGAATGCAGAAGTGGTGATAGCCCCCCTGAATGGCCTCCTAGTATCATGGGATTCATTCATGCAAGGAATGTGTACCAGAAGGAAGTGATTACCTTCAACAGACTCTGGGAAGAAGAAGAAGCTCGACTCATAATAAGAGAAGAGAAGATGGGAGCAATTAAAGATCAAGCTCTCACCATCCAAAGAAGATCCCTCAAGTAATGAGGAATATGAAGAACTCAACTCTTCAAGAACCTCTTATCCATCTTATCATTTGGATAAGGAATGATTCTATTATGAATGGAGAAGACGATGAAGCTGAAGGCTTAAGAAGGAGTCTACCCACGAAACAAATAAAGATAAGATTCAATTGTCATTTCATGATATTGTTTTGTTATACATTTATTTTTATTCAGTTAATGTATTATGCATGATAGAATTCTTGCATTAATGATAGTATACTATTATTATGCATGTGATGGGTAAGTAGCTCATGGTGCTGTACAACTCTCCATTGCTACTTATCTAGAATGAAACCTCTTTGTTGACATATTGGATTAGTGCACAATCTCAATTTTGTCCTGGTAGAGATGGAAGGCATCTAGAACGTTTCCGTGAGATATGGATGAATCTTGTATTGCCTAAAATAGTTGCATGATCATATATTTATGCATAAGAATTTGCTAGTATGAATATTCCTTATGAAATGTTTCTAACCATACAAATGCATTTTACTTGTAGGAAAGATCGCATACATAATCACCTACAATCAAAGAAGGATGAGAATTGTTCCAAACAACAAGTGATGACACTTCAAGATGAGGACTAATATGATGAATGCAATGACATCATTGATGCAGAACCTTCCATCCATGAAGAAGTAACAAAGAATAAAGGGAATACTAGTTCAAGAAGAATGATGTCTACGACGCAGTATAGATATGTGAAGGGAAGTTCGTAGTTCCATCATGCAGTAGATGGAAACATCGTGGGATACAAGGAAAGATTCATAACATGAGGCTTCTCACAAAAAGAAGGCATAGACTACAAAGAGACATTTGCAACCAGTGGGAGTTGAAACGCATACATGATAATCTTAATTAAGATCTTAACCTTTTCTACAAGGTTGAATATGAAAGTCTATACACTAGATGGATACATAGAATATTAGTAGCATAGGAAGCTACTTGTCACTCCGATACAGAATGTTTCAGTGCATATATTTTATGCCAAAATCTTGTCACCATCATGTGATAAGACATTTGACATACCTACTTTCCTTGAATTCCAGTTTCTAGAGTGGAAACTAAATGGTTTTTCATCAATCTGTCATACAAATTCCTAGCACCATGCATGCCCCTTTATCCAGGAGCAGTACCCCTGCTTGCACCACCTTTCATCGGTTGTCCACGAGCGGTGCTGCCACCCATTTCCCTTGGTCCATAGGCAGTTATTACCAGAACCACTCTGTCATAGAAGGAGAAGCGCGGTACCCTGGTTAAAAAGGGAAAAAGAGAAGTTTCTCGAGGCTTCTAGATGATACACCTTGAGATATCCCTTATCCCTACTGTTGTGGGTCGATTGAGCATGAGATCCGTCATCCTAAGATATTAGAGGCCACCTCACCCACTAATTTCTCAACCATCTCTATTCATTAAAGCCCTATAAATATGAGTTCATATCCATGGTTGAGGGCAGAACATTGAAGGTATTGTTATGTTGTCGGATTAATTCTTGGCCCAAGATCATTTGGAGAGAGCATAGGGAGCTAGAGTCAAAGATTTTGGGGATGAAGAGATGGTTTCATGGAGATGCATGTCAACAATAAGGCTTGGTTGTAAACTTCTTCATATTTCTAATGCAAGTTGATTTTCTGTCCCATATATATTGTTGATGTTTGATTTCAGATATATATTGCTAGATTCCTTAGTCACTAGCATAGATTAGTAGATCATATTCTTGTTGCTTTGATTAATTTCATGTTGAGCTTGATTGCAGGTACACAGGTGGAATATCAAATCCTTGTATTCCATATATCTACAGCGGAGTCACCAGATTTGTTAGCTGAAATATTTCACCTCCTGCGGATAGCAAGGTGTTCCACTAGTCTGAATGGTTCAGATCCAGAATAAATAGATCACAGAGGCTGATAACTCTCCCTGGACCACTCTTTAAGCATAGTTTACACTTTTGGTTTCAATCTTGCATAAAAATGAAACCATGTCGAGAGCATAGTTTACGCTTTTGGTTTCAAGCTCGTTAAAAAATAAAACCACTCTTTAAGCATAGTTTACGCTTTTGGTTTCAATCTTGCATAAAAATGAAACCATGTCTAGAGCATAATTTACCCTGTGGCTTCAAGCTCGTTAAAAAATAAAACCACTCCTTAAGCATAGTTTACGCTTTTGGTTTCAAGCTTGCATAAAAATGAAACCATGTCTAGAGAATAGTTAACTTTTGGTTTCAAGCTCGTTAAAAAATAAAACCACTCATCAAGCATAGTTTAACTTTTGGTTTCAGGATTGCGTAAAAATGAAACCATGTCTTGAGAAAAGTTCCCATTCTATGTCAAGCTCGTTAAAAAATGAAATAGCACCTGACCATCATGTCAGTTTTTCCTGAGCAAAATTCCCATTCTATGTCAAGCTCATTAAAAAATGAAATGGATCTCCTCAAGCATAGTTTACCTTTTGGTTTCAACCTTGCATAAAAATGAAATCATTCCTGAGCATAGTTCATTTTATATTTCAAGCTCGTTAAAAAATGAAGTAGGTCTCCTTTAGCATAGTTTACCTTTTCGTTTCAACATTGCATAAAAATGAAACCATGTTCCAAGCATAGTTACCTTTCGTTTCAAGCTTGTGTAAAAATGAAACACATCCCCTTCCCTTGAGTCGAGTCTTCACTTTAGTGTTAGAAATTGAACCTTCTTTTCACCTTCCTAATTCTCTTTCTTCCTACCCCTCTGGTGAACATTTTCACATTAGTATCCAGGTTTTTAGACTGGGTATGGAAGAATAATCGTTAAATGAAACGAATCTTGGGGGCATGTCAAGCCACTAGAAACCATGCTAGGGCTTGGCTTCACTAGCAATCATGCTGGGGGAAAGATTCCAACCTCTATATATCATGTTAGTGGAATTTTTGAAGAATAGTTTACCCATTGGTTTCAAGCTTGCGTAAAAATGAAACCAATCCCTGAGCATTCTTTCAACTGATCTTCAAGCTCGTTAAAAACAGTAAGATGGTGTTGAGCTTACTTTTCATTTTTCGTGCTCTGGTTAAAACATGAAAAGTGGTTTGAGCTTAGTTTATTACTTTTTCATGCTCTGGATTCAAACATGAAAAATTCTAATGGAGTCCTCTTTAAACTCTTTTTAGGCTCCCTAAATACGAAAATATTGTTGAGCAATATTGTCTCCTTCACGCTCGTTAAAGTATTTGAAGAGTTGTCCATCCAATGGTAGCTTATCTCTTTCTCGGTTCTGATAGGAATATTTACGAAAAAGGAACACTCCACCTAATCATGACTGGAAGAGTTCTCTAAGGTATGATTTTACACTTTTTCGGGCCTTAGAGACTAAATCATACGAAAAAGGACCCCCATGGAGTTTTCTTCCATATTCGTTCAGACTCTCTAAACATGAATGATACCGAGTTTTCTTTCAGTGGACTCATTAAATTAAAAATTGAGAGACCCGTTTTGGGAATGAACCCCTCCTCTCTCAGGTTTGTAAAACATATGAGACTGGACTTGTCTCCTGACAAGCTATAACGAGTGTTTGTTAACCTCTTTGAACTCGTAAAACCAAAAAGAGGCACCTATCGATCATGATGGGGAAAATGGGAAGGGAATCATTTTGTAAATAATGGCAGTTGTTTGTTGTTACCTTTGAACATGGCACTTGTTTGCACAATCATGTCAGTCAATTGGGTATTCAGCTGATCTCCATGACGATCCACTTTCATGAGTCATGACAATCCTTTGACTCTTTCAAAATAATGCATTGTCCAATGTTGTATTGTGTATCTGTCCTATCTAGTCATGCTACCAAGTAATTTTTTCATGTCGCCCAATGTTCAAAGGGGATCTGAAGAAGTTTTACCTCTGCAATATTCATGGTCTTTGTGTCAGTATCTTTGAGTCATTCATATGGTTACGACATTCACATCACTCTAGAACTATGTTCTGAGTTTTGTGTCATTGATGTGGGACTCATCATGGTCCTCCTTCGACGAGACTATTCCCCTCGACATCAGCTCATCATCCGAGAAATAGTCTTAGAAACAATATTCAGTAGCTTGAGATCTGTATGCCTTAATGACATATTCTCTCGCTCTAGACATAGGTTCACATCATTGACCTTTGATCGATAGAATTGGCTGGGTGTTCGACATCAGGACATATATTCACACTCAGTAGATTGTACTAGGGTACCTTGGGAATCATTGACATTAATGGTGATCTCTCTTGCACTTGTTAACAGTTCACATCATTGGTCGGTAATCAAGTGGTTTCTACCATGTTTGACTTTAGATCATTGTAATCACATGGATGGAATCGTACTTTGTGGAAGACAAGACGAAGACCCTGGGCGTTTGTTTAAAAGCGCTCATTGCTTTTTTCCCAGGTTGTGATGAAGTTTTGTATATCTAGCATGTATCCACATTTGTATGGTCATGGCTATGCTCAAATTTGCGTCTATATGACATAGATCTATGTGGTATGTCTGGTAGCTATGTCCAATTTTGAGTCCTCTATCACATGGATCTACACTGTATTCTAGTAGCCATGCTTGTTTATTCCACTCATGGATCTACCTTGTATTGGTCTACAGCTATGAGTTTGGTTAATTGTGTCTATGAGTCAACATACTGATGTACTACAGATGCCTACTTGACTGCATACTCTGATCGAGCTGACATTTTCATCTCCTGGAAATGACTTGTTCCCAAATCTCTCATTTATCGTATCACTCTAAGACTCATGCTTTGGGGGCCATCCTCTTATACCAAAATCCTGTCACCATCATGTGATAAGACATTTGACATACCTACTTTCCCTGAATCTCGGCTTCTGGAGTGTAAACTAAATGGTTTTTCATCAATCTATCATACAAATTCCCAGCACTGCTCATTCCCCTTTATCTAGGAGCGGTACCCCTACTCACACCGCCTTTCATCGGTTGTCCATGAGTGGTGCCACCGCCCATTTCCCTTGGTCCATAAGTGGTTATTACTAGAACCGCTCTGTCATAGAAGGAGAAGTGTGGTACCCTGGGTAAAAAGGGAAAAATAGAAGTTTGTCAAGGCTTATAGATGATAAGCCTTGAGATATCCCTTATCCCTACTATTATGGGTTGGTTGAGCTCGAGATCCCTCATCCTAGGATATTAGAGGCCAGTTCACCCACTAATTTATCAACCATTTGTATCCATTAAATCCCTATAAATATGAGCTCATAGCCATAGTTGAGGGGAGAACATTGAAGGTATTGTTATGTTGTTGAATTGATTCTTGGCCCAAGATCATTTGGAGAGAGCATAGAGAGCTAGATTCAGAGCTTTTGGGGATGAAGAGCTAGTTTCATTGANCTTGGTTGTAAACTTCTTCATATTTCTAATGCAAGTTGATTTTCTGTCCCATATATATTGTTGATGTTTGATTTCAGATATATATTGCTAGATTCCTTATTCACTAGCATAGATTAGTAGATCATATTCTAGTTGATTTGATTCCTTTTGTGTTGAGCTTGATTGCAGGTAGACAGGTGGACTATCAAAGCCTTGTATTCCAAATATCTACAACATCTAGGCAGAGTTATCAGCCTCTGTGATCTATTTATTCTGGATCTGAACCATTTAGACTAGTGGAACACCTTGCTGTCCGCAGGAGGTGAAATATTCAAGTTAACAATAGAGTACGGAAGACAAAGGGAGTATGATGATCTGATTCAGAGGAAGTGACTATAGAATATCTTGAGGTTCAACATGGTACAACAAGATCGATATATTACTGATGACTCTAGGCTTTACTAAGAGTAGATTGGATTCCAAACTTTGCTTCAAGGTTGACAACATAATACTAATGATGCTCCTATTATGTGTCGATGCACTATTTTCTAGGCATGGAGGTGTGGGAGAAAATCCCTCGGACAAAGGAAGTATGCAGTAGAGATCCTGAAGAGGTTTTGGATGATGGAGTGCAAGGCCATTTCTACACCTATGACATCAAACCTAAAGCTATTGAGGGATGCTTCATCAGAAGCAGTTGATGCTACGACGTATTGTCAGATGATTGGGTCCTTGATGTACCTGATGAACATGAGATCAGATATTTGCTTTGCTGTGAACACCTTGAGCCATTTCTTGATAGATCTGAGACATGTTCACTTGATTGCTAAAAAGCACATTTTGAGGTACCTGAGGGGTACAATTGATTATGGGCTCAAGTATGTGGTGAGTCAGAATATTAAACTTGAGGGTTATGTTGATTTAGATTGGGCAGGTAGTGCCATCAATAAGAAGAACACTTCAGAGTGTTGCTTCAGTATGGGATCAGGTGTGATCTCTTGGTTTAGTAGGAATCAGTCCTGTGTGGCACTAAGTACAATTGAAGCAGTGTATGTCACAGCTTGTTAATCTAGCTGTGAGGCAGTATGGCTAAGGAAGCTATTGTCTGATTTATTTGATCTCTAGTTGATTCTACTTGTATACATTGCGACAACCAGAGTTGTGTGAAGTTCTCAGAGAACTCGGTGTTCCATGACAAGTCAAAGCATATCAAGATCAAGTATCACTATATCAGGGATATCATGTAGAGAGGAGCAATGAAGCTCTAGTATGTTGTGACAGATAGATAGATAGCTGATGTGTTGATGAAGCCATTGGCCAAAGTGAAGGTTGAGTACTTCAGGGAGAAGCGTGGTGTTCTCTAGATTGAAGTTCCTTCCAAGAGGAAGCAATGAGTTCATGAGCCATTCTGACATGGCAAGAGGATTGGTTCTTTCCATGGTCATATGTAAGGGTTGATCCATTCTCTAATGGTAAGAGGATTGGTTCCTTCCATGTCATATCTGAGTGCTGAGCCATTTTGATATGACTATAGGATTGGTTCCTACATGATCAAATATAAGGGTTGTTTCCATTCTTGGAATGGAGGTGCTTGGTCAGTTACCAGGAATACTCAGTCTAGGACTGAGGGCCTTTTGATACAATTGTAAGATGTAGTATTACATGATCAGATGTGAGGGCATCACCATTCTAATGTGATTAAGGGATTGGTTCCCACTTGATCAGATATAAGGGTTGATGCCATTCTCTGGGAGAATTGAGGCACATGGTCAGCTACTATGAAAACTCAGTTTCAGATTGGGGACCATTCGAATATGACTATGGGATATTTTCTCACATGATTATATGTGAGGACAGGGCCATTCTGAAGAGTAGATCAAATGTAAGGGTTGGGCCATTATGACGAGTAGGTCATATGTAAGGACTGGGCCATTCTGATGAGTAGGTTAGATGTAAGGGCTCGACCATTCTGACATGGGAGAGGATGAGGTTCCTTCCATGGTCAGATGTAAGGCCTAGGCCATTCTAACATGGTGAGGGGATTAAGTTCCTCTCATGGTTAGATGTGAGTGCTGGGCATGCCTTTCTGATGAGTTAAGGTTGGATGTAAGTGTTGGACAGGAAATTCTGACTTAGGGTTAGATATAAGCACTGAGAAATATCTACATGGAGGCTAGGCCTAAACCTAGTTTGAGAAAGGGTTGGCTCTGTAGAACTTGTTGTTACAAGAAGAATCATGAGATAGCACCCGTGATGATCCAGATTGAGTGATGATCAATATCTAGTGATGATGCTCCAGTGATGATCCAGATTGAGTGATGATCCAAATCTAGTGATGTTGATCTAGTAGAGATGATTTCGATCGAGTGATGATCTAGATCGAGTGATGTTGATCCAGCAAAGATGATCTAGATCGAGTGATGATGATCCATATTGAGTGATGATCCAGATCGAAATGAATATGAATTGAAGATAAATATGACCTAAAGATGAATATTACTTGAAGATGATGAGAACTCTATGATGATCCAGACGATACAAAGAAGAAGACTTGTGCTGATAAATTGTGTTGAGAGAATAACTTCCTAGTTAAGAGGGAGTGTTGATGTAATTGTAACTTCAGAATGTATTCACTTGTATTTATTATGTGTTGTACCCTGATGTTTATTCTAGGATGTGTCTGTAATGTATTTGAGTCATGTCATGCCCTAATGTTCCTATTAGGAGGTTCTTTAATGTAAAAATTTCATGTCAAGTCATTGTGGGTAACCCTCCTATTGGTCAAGGGTTAAATTCCCTACAATTGTGGGGATCTAGGGTAATTATACTATCCTAGAGAAGTTGACCCTAGGTGAGTCATTGTAAGTTACGGAAATGGTCCCCGCTGTTGTTTTAAGGATAACCCTCCTTGTTGGTCAGAGGAGGAAAAGTCCCCAGAAGTTGTGGGGAACTAGGGTTATTAGACACTCCTAGAGATGTCATCTCTAGTAAGTAATTGTTAAGTGAGGCCGACATGTTGGTTTAGGCCTCAAGTGAATGAAAGAATATAAATAGAGAGTGAGCCTCTCTATTTAACACACACTCACTCATCATTAGGGAAGATGAGTGAGTGAGAAGTTTCTAGGATCAGAGAGAGATACTATTTCTATCAGGAGATCATATTTATGTTTTTGGGTTTTGCTTTTGGTGCTGATTCTATCTCTGAGGAAGTTGTGGGGTTTTCTCCTATATGGTTTCCCTAAGGAAAATTCTTTGTGTCTCTTGTCCCTTGTGTTTTATTGCTGTGCATGTTATTCTCTCAGTTAAAGATTCTAAGATCATAATGCTAGCTTGAATGATAAAAATATAACAATACCAATATAGAGGTTCACATACTAATATCAAATATGAACTCTATCGATGAGAGACACATGCCATCGCAAGAGAAACCCAGAAGAATGAACCATACATTTTCGAATATCGCAAGATCAAGAAACAATAGAAAAATAAAAATAAACTGTAGATCCTTTCACTACATATTCCTCATTACAATCTTTCCAACCAGCCAATAATTTTGCAATTCCAATTTCATATGAGAAAGATATGTCAATTTTAGTGAAGATGCCCAAACATTTCTCCTTCAGAAAATTTCGCACTTTTCTCCAAGAGTTGCAAAATTCCTGAGAGAATTGATGATGACAAATGAAATGTTTGATATTCAATTTATATAGTTTGTGGACAAAATTGATTACCTTGAGCAAACTTGCAATTCAAATTTACAAATAATTAAATTATCTTTTGTTTGGTCGGCTCACCAAAAAGGTGGGGTACACAAACTTCAAAAATTCATATCTCTTCAACCGTAAGGAGTTAGAAGATGCTCCAATTATGAAAAGAAATGGATTGAAAAGGATTATATCCATATTATGTGTTTATTTGAAAATTACTGGTCTAATACACTCAAATTATTCAATTAGTATAGGGCATCAAGACTCCACACAAAAAGGTGTCAAAGACCATGGTACCTTATGCATAAGTTCCAAGGTGAAAGGATTTAATGGAAATCATCAAAGATACGAGGGATTCAATGGTATTCACATACACATACTTAACATCAACAAGGAGGAGGTCTCCACCATTTACTTATGTAATGTCCCAAAAAATTGAATATAATTTTTTTTCATTATCCTAGTATAACCTACCTAGCCATGGACATTATTGGACTTGTGGAATATAATGTATACTAAATGTACCACTTATTTATCATAAGTTGTTATTACATTTTCGTTCTTTCTTTCAATTATGTTTTCTACTGTATTTTACATTATGATGTTGTAAATATGATTACTGAGCTATTCTCATGTGTTTACATTGCTGTGTATGTGTAATTGCTTGATTATATACTTCGTTCATTTCTGCATAGTTTTAGTTGTTATTTACATGGTTCTAACTTAACTATGTTTTGGAACTAAAGTGGGTAGAGTGGTGGGACTAGTTCTCCCATGTGACCGACTGAGAGGTAAATTTTCTATTTGTCTAGTGGGCTTACTTGGTTCAATTTGAACTAAGGAACTCTTAAATTTTTATGTGTAAGTTAATTTACACTCACGGCTATTCACACATGCTGATCGTTATTATTGCTTCGTACATACTTGGTTTAGTGACAAGGTAATTACCCCGCTTATTCTCTATAAAACATAGGATAATTATCTAAGTGATGCTTACTATTATTTAAATGTTACTGATAAATTGTTCATACTTTCACCTAGATGTATTTCATATTTATTTTATTAAGTGTATTGACATATCTCGTTATTTCACTTGGAAGGTTTACCAACCTTTGCTTAAATTCCAATTCGTGGTTCTATGAAAACAATGGTTACTATGGCATAATTCGTATTCCATAGTTCTAAGCTTATTTTCTAAGGAGGAAGATGAGCCAAGGTTTAAAGGATTAGTGACTAAAATACACCATGCATATAATACCTATACCCTGCA
This sequence comes from Pseudotsuga menziesii, assembly GCA_001517045.1. Classification (NCBI taxonomy): domain Eukaryota; kingdom Viridiplantae; phylum Streptophyta; class Pinopsida; order Pinales; family Pinaceae; genus Pseudotsuga; species Pseudotsuga menziesii. The sequence continues at coordinate 28,797 of LPNX010905532.1, read as the reverse complement.
ATAAACTATGGGGTAGTGAATATATACCATGGTCTAACCGTTCACGTTGAGGTTTTAACATTATGCAAATGGCAAAGGTGGCAACAATATTATGTCGTTTGAAAACTATAGAGATGTGGTTTTTAGTTTGGATAATGGACACTAGGATGGTGCAATTAGTGCACCTTGGAGTTTCTGGAGGCCCAGTCTTACGGTTGGATCATGACTGACTTTGATCATTTTCTCTGTTTGTCGTTTGTTTGGTCTCGGCTCTGCGCAGCCGGTTAAGGCGACCTCCAGGGCGTCGAAGGTAGCGTAACGCTCAACTTCATTGTGTTATCGTTGGTTTGTTTCTTATTTTGGATAATCATACTCATTCACATTGTTTTGTTGTGGTTGTGGGTGATAGGTTGAAGAGGAGGTGTATAGCTCATAGTGTGACTGTGAGCCATGGTCCAAGTCATACTCGCCACCTCTTTTTCCTTAAGCCTAGGTTTTAACTTGTCTATATTGGGGTTTGGGTTATGGAGTTTTGTTGGACTTCGGGTCTGTATTTAAAAAGGAATGTAATGTAATGTAAATAGGGTTTTAAGCCATAAGGTGAAACTAGAGACCTTTAACATGCTCTGCCTATAAATGATGATTTCATGGTTTTGATTTATAATGTACATAGTGGCAGCACCATTAGATGATTGTGTAGACTTGGTTTAAGACTTAATATTTTGGGTATGCAATCTATGTTGCAGTGTTTGTTATTTAAACTTGGGTTTGGTGTGGAATTTGCCTTTGTGGTTGGACTATGTGAAATATTTTCCATTATTAGATTAGTTATGATAAATAGAAGAGTTTATAGCATATGGCTTGGGGTCCATGCAGTGGATGGCATAGGTGCTTTCCATGGAAGCTACAAAATCATAGTCTGTTTATATTTTACCTTTTGGTTTTTATAAAGTGCAATGTGGAAAGAAGAGAAGTCGTGGGTACAAACCATGGATGACTATCATTGTTGTAGTAGATTCGTTGACAGTGCAAGATAGTTATTTATATTTACTATGTAGTTTAATTATAAGCCGTGGCTATGTAAATGAAGCGTATAGATTAGTAAAGGTCCTATGACCTCTGTTTAATGATTTTCATGAGTGTGTATTTAATTGTGAAGGCTGTGGCCATTTGTAAAAGAAATGGGATTCTTCAAGGTTCGATCTTGGGTTGTGTTCTGTAATGGGGTTTGATTGATATAATTTTTGCAACCCTCGAAAACTGAGGGTCCACAGGATTTGATCATGTGACGTCATTGCACTTGCATGGTTCTTATTTTACTATGGTTACGAGTGCTTGGGTTATCCTAAAATTTTACTGTATAACTATTATTGTTGTGGTTTGTATTAAGGCATTTTATTTGGCTTGGATTCCCTTCGATACTACGACATTTTTGTATAAGATCTTGATGAGTTTATATGTTTGTTCTATGTATTAGTATTTACTATATATTTTATTATAAAGGGCATCGTAGTTTATGTAAGCGAAATGGTAAAGGTCGTCTACAGGATTTGTTCCTGCGACCTTAATGTAATTCCATGGTTTTAATTGTTTAGAATGTAATATTATTTGTTTAATGTTTAGCTAAATATAAAACATGCCTATGCTGACAAATGGAATATGTCAGTAGAGTTATAAAGGCTAAAAGAACAAATAGGTAAAAGATCTGAAATAAAACCTAGTTTGTAATTAACACAATTTCAACAGTAAATATAATACATGAATTCAATTGCAGAAGTAATCTAAAGAAATAAACCATGGATAAATCTAACATAAGACATAAATTACAACCTAGGGTTATAATTTAAAATGTAAACCCTAGAATATTTAAACAAAAATCAAATATATAGGGTTAGAATATGTAATGCGAATCTTTACCTAAATCAGCTAGCATTTATTCTAGAGAAATAGAATAGGGAGCCTACAATCTCATATCTGTAATCTAAAGCTTCTTTAATGGTTGAACATGCACACTAAATAACCAGCATTAACAATTCATAGGTATATATGACCTCTCTATTATATGACCAAATCACTTGGGAACTACCACGTTCCACCAAACCATTACCCGGAACCATTCCTGGTTTCAATCTAGATCCCACCGAGATGGAATCGAACATGCAAGTAAGTTAGAGCTCCTAAGATATGGTTTCCTATCTGGTATATCAGGTCTAGATCAGTTCTCCTTTTCCTTCCAGGAAATTTTTCTTCAAGAATTCACTTAAGAGCAAAACAGGCAGAATAAAGACTCCAACAAGATAGATCAGAACCCCAAGCCTTTCCTTGGCTTGAGACTTTATAGACATACTTTTCAATCAAAGGGACAATTAAATCAACAAACCTTGATTTTTTTATTTAACCCTTTCTAATTAATTTGGGGTAATTTTTAATACTTTAACTTAGAAAATTTCAACTAGTTCCTAATTAGACTTTTGTATGTATTATACTATTTATTATCTTTTAATAATAAATAATAATGGATGGAGCTTTTGTTTCTTTCTTTCATCATTAATATTATTACTATATTTATTCTTTATACATACCGAGTATAAAATACATAATAATATAACATTTGTTAACATTTGTCTTTGGGAATCATATACCATGATCCCTAGACCTATGACACTTCTTCAGTAAGGTCAAATAGGAAAATGGTTAGGTCTTCTAGGCTAGGCAACTCTAAACATCCTTCCATGTTGGATTCCCTTGTATAACATGGTAGTTCTTCAGTACTTGATGAGAATATAGAAATTCAAAATTTCATTTAATCACTTATAAATAAGTCAGATGAGATCAATATTTTTTTCGAGTCGTTTTTACTTGGAGGTTACTAAATTCTTTTAAGTAACCCCTTGTGCTTACTAGATCCCATACTCAACGCTTAATAGAGAGTTACAAACTTAGTGCAATTCTAGAGATATTCGATCAACACTAATGCTAGGATGTACTTGTATAATACGCCTAGGGATACAATGGCTAAGGATCCGATGCTCTAGAGCTTATGCTAAACATCAACATGGAAGGCTTCAGGGCTTATTACCAACAGTTCCAAATGTCTTTTAATGTGTTCTAGAGCTTCTCACTCAACACAAATGTAAGTACTCATGTGATTCAGAGCTTCTTACTCAACACAAGATATTAATTAGCAATGTGCTCCAGAGCTCCTTGCATAACACAAAACATTAAATAGCCATGTGCTCTAGAGATCCTCTCTCAACACAAAACATCTCATCAATCATGTGCTTCACGGTCCATGCCCAACACAAAAAAGCATATATATCATCAATAATTGGCTTACGCCCAATATATAAAACAAATCATCATGTTCATATGAAGTAAGGTCTTCGACCCAATATATAAAAGTAAAATATCAAGAAAACATCATAATCAATAGGCTCATGCCTATAAGTGTTGAGCGAAAAATTTAGGATATTACTCTAGCAGGGATTTCTCCTCGCTACAGGGGCAGGAATGGCTCCCTTCTATCTATAGGATAGAAGGGTAGGTTCTTGCTTGGAAAAGACTGAAAGGAAAAATGGAATGTAAAGAACAATAACGAAAACAAAGATGGAATAGAAATATGGAGAACCCCTTGACAAACAAAGGTTAGGGTTCCACTTCCAATAACCTGGAAACAGTCATTAAGCTACAATAAAACAAAATACGTGCAAAACAAGTTAGGAAATAAACCTGCAAATGAAGCCATATATTAGAAAAAAAATAAACTATTAAGCAAATGCAGAAAACAACAAGTTATACCTTCTCTTTGGGTGGAATTGGGCCACCATGCCCTAGAATGAAGAAGCACCTCTCTCTCTTGGATGGAGCAGCTATGACTCAATGGAGATGGAGGAGAGGGAGCGTGGGTGGCTTGAGAGACAAAGGGTCTCAAGGCATCCACGGGCAGCATAACAATATGCAAGGGAGAAGTGTTTTGAGAGTGACCCTCTACCCTCCTTTTATATCTTTTTTGGGGTTTTAGGGTTTAAGTCCTTGGTCCAGGATTTAGGCCCTTTTTTGGGCTTTTAGCCCCTTCCACCCCAATTTTAGCTCCTTTTAGGGTTTTAGCCCCTTTTTGGGGGCTTTAGTTCCTAGGAGAGTATTTTGGACTCATTTTTGGGGTTTTTAAGCCCTTTTCTTCATCCTTAAGCATTTTTTAGGGTTTGGGGGTCTAATGGAGGGTCGTGAAGTGGTGTCCTTGGGTGGTGTAGGTCATGGAGATCTTAGTGAGGGATTTTTTGGGTTAATAGATTGCCCCCTGATGTGTGAGGGCAGGAGCTCATTGTATGGCCGACGGACATCATAGGATTTGTTACGGTGAGGTGGTGCTTCCGGGGCTGGGGCATGGTGGCTTTTGGTTTTTGTATTAATATGGTTCCCATCAATGGCTAAGATACAAATAATGTGTGACATGTATATGGATGAGGTGAGCATCCCCATGCTTGTGGCAATTTCAAAAGAATAATTTGATCTATGCTCTAAAATAGAAGAGCCGATCATATACAACTGATGATACACTGATGGTTGCCTCAATGTGAGGCTAAATATAATACTGATCTGGTACATTAGATCAATGGAATTATCATGGAATGCGATATATTTATGACTGACGATGTGTTGGATCTGGAATGGTACATAGCTATATCGACTCGCTGATTGAGAGTCAGTGTCTCTGTGGTACAAGTATGCTTCATCAATCATAAAGGTATATCGAAGCACTACTGGGGCTTCTGAACACTGTCTCCAATGCAACCTGGAAATCATAGGGGAAATAACCTGTTAAAGTCCCTCAAGTAGACTCATCCATGTGCTAGAGTCAGGTGACATCCAGGGTCTTCGACCAAGTACTGTGGGGACCAAACCCTATACGAATCTCAACGGTGTGATGATGTAGTTGGAGTAAAGCACGTGAGAAACAACCATCCCAAGAGGCACTAAGGACTCCTCTCAAGTGGTCCAAGTAACTCATTAATGAGGTTAATGAAACCAGGATACATGGACCTATGGGTCTATCCTCTGGAATATATGTGTTGTTGTTGACAGAGGGAGATCTACCTCTAGTAAAGGAAATGATGTTTCCTTGACTAGGAGCATGAGGGAAATAACCAAAAGGTGTNACCACTGAAGGGGGGGGGGGGGGGGGAGGGAAAGAATTGAATAGGGGCAGGGGGTGTGTGGTAGACTCAAAATTCCTTTGTTCAGAGTATGATGATAGGGAGGACCAGGCAGCAAATGACACTTGACTCATGGGAATGGGATCATAGTTGTAATACTAGGAATGTCACTGGAAATGGGAAATATTTGGAGGAGGTAGATGGTTTAGAAATTGATGGGATCTAAGGAAGACACATTGCAGAGTACTCTAAACAAAGGCGACCCAATGTAGGAATGATGCCAAACTTTTTCTGTGGGGTGGTGTCTAGGGACACCATTATGGTACGATCTCGTGGATTTTTGGAAAGCCCGAGAAGGTAAATGCTTGATGGTGCTATCAATTTTAGAGAGTCTAAAAGCATGAAGAAGACTCCAGTGGGGGCTCTTTTTCGCTAGTAGTCTCTTGTTCCTGAAAAGGGATAAAAGTATACATAGGAGAGCTCACCCATCCTGGAGGGGATGGGGGACTTCTTTACTGTTGGTAGTCCAATAAGGCCAGAAAAGGTTAAACCTATACTGACTGGACAACCATTCAAATACTTTTACAAGCATGAATGAAACCAAGTTTGCTCAACAATATTTTCTTGATGAGAAGGCTGGAAAAGAGCTTAACGACAACCCATGGTGATCTTTTTCATCAAGTGCAACCTCTCTGCCCGAGAAAGCATAAAAGTATGCAGAGGGGAATAGTCTTGGCTTGAGTGTGCCAAGGAAGTCCTTTTCAATTGATGGTCTACATGGTCCGTAAAAGGGGATATATGGGACAATATATATGCCCTTTCCAATACTTTAGTGAGTTGGAAAGGAAGCAGTTGCACTTGGTATCTCGTCATTCTTTTAAGGAGTCAAAAAAGAGCTTAAACGAAACTCAAGTGTGGTCAACCGATTTCGATGGCACAGGTAGTGCCCCATGTTAGGATGGTGGACAGTGGTCCAAAGATCATCCACATAGTATGGATGGAGTAGAAGGCTCTCAAACATACCAATACATGCGGGTGATATATTGTGGCAGAGGCTCATGATTCGATGCAGCAGAGGCGTGCAAACCGAGGTGGCTCTCGAACAGAGGTCAAGAGAGCATGTGTGTGTGTTGCGGTGGTTGGACTTGACTAGATGCGATGTGAGTGCAAGTTCGGGGCACTTATATGCCAAATACATGCAAGAAAAATAAATCATTTTGTGGACAATGGTCCAAAGGTCCGCGTAAGGTGCAGTGGATGGAAGAGACAACTATGTGTTAAAATAAAGTAAAAAATAGTATTCCTTAACAGGTAGTGGCCCGAAAACTCACATGAGTAGTGATCAGGAAGTGTGATACAAGTATAGGTCCGTAGACACTTGCATCGTCATGTCATGTCTTGTAAATCGAGGTGACTTGTGGGAAATGGTCCTGAAATTGATTTATTAAACATGAGACGATGGTCTCATAAGGAGATAGAAGTTTTGAGTCTAGATATGTGAGAGATTTCTCTAACTAATTCCGAGTGACTTTATACTAGCAGATGATGGTGCTGCCCTTGATTTTTGCTGAAAAACATTGAAGAACAAGAAAAATAAAATGAAGCAACTCATTGGTGATGTTAAATGTAAAATTTCTTGAGGTAGATCCCATTGTGGGGGTTCTCTAAGAGTTGTCCATTAGAGTCAATGAGGGTGTATGCACCTTTTTTTGAGGCAACAGTGGATGACATATGGGCCATACCACATTGACTCAAACTTTCCTTTGCCCAATTTATCGTTTGGTTGGTCATAGACTAGAACCATATCACCTTCGTTGAAGGTGCAAGGGTGGACATGGGAGTCATAGTGGACCTTTGATAGTGTTTTTTCTGCTTTGATGGCTTGGAGGGAATCTCGACGGTCTTCTATGGTTTGCTCAGGTTGGAGGAGCAGTTCTTCTAAAGGTGAAGTATAAGGGAGGAGTTCTACCTCTAGGCGAAGGGATGGGATTTGGCACTCTATAGGGAGTACTGATTCAATGCCATGTACTAGGCGGAAATGAGTGAAACCGATTGCATTTTTTGTTGTTGTACGATAAGCCCATAGGGCAGAGAATAGCATGTGATACTAGTTGGTTTTATGATTTCCTACCACCCTTCGGAGCATTTTTTTGATGATTTTGTTGACTGCTTCCACTTGGACATTTCCTTGGGGGTAGTAGGAAGATGAGTACTGGTGTTTGAATTTAAAAATGGTTGATAATTCATCCCATACGACATCTTGGAAGTGTGCCCCATGGTCTGAGACTAATTGTTTAGGGACACCAAATTGTGAAATAACATGGTTGAAGAAGACGCGTGCTGCAGTTTCAGGTTTGGAATCAAATGTGGGCATGGCCTTGGCCCACTTGGTGAAGTAATTGACTTCCATAATGATGTATTTATGACCATTAGTTGATATGGGGTTGATTTTCATGAAGTTGATTACCCATTTGCAAAAGGGTCCAACTGTGACTACAGGGAGTAATAGTGCAGGGGGGTTCTTGACTTTGGGATGAAGAGTTGAGAGCTGCGGAAATGATTGACTACCTCTATGCAATCAGCAAATATGGAGGGCTAGAAATATCCAGCGCGTAGAACTTTTTGGGTGGTTTCTAGGCCTAAAAGGTGGCCACCGCATGCTCCACTATAACAGTCGTTGAGGATGGTTTCGGCCTCATCACGAGTGAGGAAATGACGTAGTATGGTATCAATGCCTCAACGATACAAAACATCTCCAATCAGCAAGTGGCGAATGTCTTGATGTTGGATGCATTGCCTATCCTCACAGTTTAAGTGCACTGCGAACTTCTGTGTTCATAAATAAAGAAAGATGTCCCCATACCATGGGTCGTCTGTGGATATGATGAATAGGCAATCATCAGGGAGATCATCTTTGGGGAATGATGATGTGGTTAATGGGGGCAGATAGGTCATGAGGGAGGCCAATACGAGTTCCTTTGTGGTTTTTGGGGATAGGAACTCTAAGTCAAATTCTTGGAGGATGACTACCCACTTGGCTGCTCGACCTTGTAGAAGCCAGTGGCTTAAGAGGTACTGCATTGGGTTTGAATTTGCCACTACACGTGTATGGTTCGCAATGATGTGGTGGCGCAACTCCTCGGGTGAATATAGAATTTAGATTATGACTGATGTAGTAAATCACATGCTCATGGTGAGCATTGTCTTCTTGGAACAAGACTCCATTGTCTGAGGTTGACACATAGAGAATGAAGTCTTGGGTGAAATCTGGTGTTCAAAGTAATGGTGTAGAAGCCAGGTCTTGTTTGAGTGCATTAAACAATTCTTGTGCTTGCTGATCCCCAAAAAATGGGATTTCTGTGTGGAGTAGGTGAATGAATCCGTAATATTTTTTTGCATACTCTGGTACAAAGAAGCGAAGGAAGTTGGCCTTGCCTTGGAGGCTCTGTAGTTGGTGCCAAGTTTTTGGGGAAAGAAGATCAAGGATGGCTTGAACCTTGAGGGGATCTACCGTTATCCCTTTGTGAGATACGATGAATCTGAGTAGACGACCTGCTGGGACATAAAAAACACACTTGAGGGGATTGAGGTGAATTTTGTACTTGCGGCAATGTAAAAAGACTTACTGCAAGTCATCTATATGTTGTTCTTGTTTCGGTGATCAAGCGGTAAGGTCGTCTAGGTAGACCAAGATGATGGGAATTAAATCATGGAAACAATATGTCATGGTGTGCTGGAAGGTGGATTCAGCGTTGTTTAGGCCAAAGGGCATGACTCGATAAGAGAATGTGCCCCATGGGGTTGTGAATGCCATCTTATAATGGTTATCTTTCCAGATTTGGATTTGGTTATATCTGAAAAAATCGTCCATGAAGGAAAATACTTCATGTTCGGCACACACATCGATGATCTGATTGATGAAAGGTGTGGGGAAGTTGTCTTTGGGACACACCCCATTAAGGTCGCGGAAGTCTATGCAAATACGAATGGTACCATATTTTTTATTCATGGGAAGAGGATTAGAAACCCAAGTGGTGTATGCAATGGGGTAGATGAAGCCGACTATGCGCAACTTCTCTATCTTGACTTTTACTGCAGCCACTTTGGATGGATGGATGGGTCGTTGCTTTTGGTGTACATGTACCACATTGGGCCATGTATTAATGTGGTGTTCCATGATGGATGGATCTAGACCAGGAGAAGATGTCACGGAATTTTTGGAAGAGAGATTTGTAGGCATCAACCTCTTCCAGGGAGTAAGATGCCCCTAGCATAATTTCTTCAACAATCTCAAAATTGGTTGAGATGTTGATTTTAATGGTTGGTGAAATGTTTAGCATATTCCTTTCTTCAAAGGCATCTAGTGCTGGGATGGGGTTCTTGAACCAATCGATCTTCCCATGGATGAAATCTTTGGTCTCCATGGAAAACTAGTCAGACTGCGACACAATTTCTTCAGGGAGGAAGAATGAGCGATGGTGCATGTCATCCCTTGGGTATTCTAGGGCGGTCAGAGATTCTAGTCGCTCCTCATCATTGCTGAAGAAACAAACAAATAGGTCTGATGGACCATCGTTGGAGGTGGAGATAAGCGGGTTAGTTGAACTGGACATCATGTAGATGGACATGGTGTCTGAAGAAGGTGGTGGGGGGTGCACTTATTAGATCAAGGTGATTTCAAACTCAAGGGAATGCTGATGGAGGTCTACTAGAACAATTCAAAATTCGTGCAGGTCTTAACAATGGTGAGAGTAATGTCCATACAAACCGTAAAGGGCGCAAGCATGGTTTGTTCTCAATGCCTTGTTCTTGACTATTGGTGTGGTTGGGATATCAACCACGGGGATGTTCTCATTTGTATCCATGGCATCCAAATGCACATAGATCATGGGGATTTCAAGGAAATTCTAAGTCGGATGGCCTTGTTGCTCATAGACGGTGCATGGAGGGACTTGTCATGGTTCTGTGGTGGCTTTGGCATTCTTTCCCCTGGTCCTTTTTTGGTGGGGCGGTCTGGGTGTGAGTGCAGCGGTTGGATTTTGTGGAATGGGTGGAGCATGAGCCTCAACCGCAATGGGCTGCACCTGGGTTAAGACAACATGGGGCATTATTGGTTGAGCCGATGGATCAAGATACCATATTGGAATTCCCAATGTAAACTTGGGTAGGATTAAGGTGGCCATTACCAGTTTTCTCATGACACCGGGTGGGGGAAAGAAGAAGGGAATCATATGCACTAGAGATGAGCCTAGATAAATCCTTGTTGGTTGCATGTGGGGATGTGGTTGTGGTTGCGGCTGCACATAATGCTGCTGCTGTGGGTGATGTTGCGGCTGTTGTTGGTGTTGCGGCTGTGGATGATGTTGTGGTTGTGGTTGGGGCTATTGTCATAGCCACATTTGTCAGCGCACCCAAGTGGTGGCACACCTGGGCAAGGTGTCGCGGTTATGACGGTTCAGCATGGAGTTGCGCTCTCACTTGGATAAGTTAGCAAGTGCCCACATTCACCACTAGCACAGAGGTCAGGAATGTGGCGCGCCCCAAGGTCAGCGCCCACGTGACTTGGCACGGGCGCCCCTTGGTAAAGATGACATTGATGATGGGCGTGCGACACCTTTGAGGCACGCGACCCTTGAGCATGTGGATGGGCATGCAAGTTTGTGGAGGCGTTCAATAAACAAGTGCGCGATCCTAGGTGTCGGCGTGCGGCCAAAGTGTGCGAATTACCCCTATGTGCGGACGAACAGATGTGCAGACGGAGGTGCGGACGGACATATGTGTGGACAGTTGGGTGCTCCAGTAAAAGAGAGTTTTGGCAAGTAAACCGATGGGTGTGCGGACAACAGCAGTTGGGTGACGGGCACGCACGCATGACGGCATGGTTAGCGGAAAACGACGGTTAAAGAGATGGGCGCTTCGGTCAAAGTAAATGGGAGCCCAGCACACCAACAAAGTGTGCGCATGACACTCTAGAGGCTTTGGAAAGTGGACCCGTGAATTCCTAAGTCAAAGTGAACCTTGGTGCGGTGACACCTATGAAACGGTTAAGTGGGCCAAGTGTGTTTTGGAGGTTGACTAGATGAACCAGCAAGGGGTGACTTGTGCAGTAAGCAAGATGTCAAGTTGACATGGGAAAGAAACCTAGAAGGCTATAAGTAAACGAAGTGCAAGTCATTTCAAATCATCCAAGAGGATCCAAGCAAGTTTGGAGGAGCAAGCTGCTGGAAAGCTAAGGGAACAGAACAGAACTACACAGAGGTCTGCGGCATCGTTGAGGAAAGGTAGAGGAGGCTCGACGTCTTTGGCAAAGAGACAATCTTTTACATTTTTGTATCTCTTGTATTTTCTAGGTATAGCAGCTGAGTTGGGCATGCACCAGGAACTCTACCTTGGGCAACTCCGGTTATGTAATACTGTTTCATTTTTATACAAAGTTAAAGGGCTCTGCCAGGTTGGGCAACCCACCTTTATTCTTTGTGTACTATGTTCTACTTAGTGCTGCGTTTTACTGGTTTTTGGCTAAGTGTTGAATGTGCTGGCAAGGATAATGACTAAGTAAACAGTAAGAAGAGTTAAAGTTAAAAAGACATAAAAATCGTTTCCGCAGGGTTAAGGCGTAGTCTGCAGGTTAGGAACTTGGGTAGGAAATCCCTCAAGCTGTCTTCCTAGCAGTGCCACACACAACCTTTGGAGAGTCAAGAGTGCTTGCGAAGTGTGGCTGTGATAGGTGGTATCATAGCTGATTTGTAGTAGTGTTCCACAGATCAGAGCTAAGACTCAGAGGAGTTTTGGTTAGAGCCGCAGTTTGGAGAAGTTCATGCGACATGTGGTTGCAGCGAGGAAATTTTTGGGAAGCTCCGTAGGCTCGGACGAGCATCCGCAGTTTGAATGCTCCAGTGCACACCGCAAAGGGCGCGCACCGCAGGTAGTGCGCACCATAGGGTGGGTGCACTGCAGACAGTGCACACCGTAGAGGGCACGCACTGCAAGGTGGGCACACCATAGACAGGCACTCTATAGTGGTGAGCGCACCTCAGATAGAACATGCTGCAGAGGTGGGCATTCCGTAGTAACGGTCGCACCGCGGACAGTGTGCACCGCAGGAGCAGGCGCTCTGTAGACATAAGATGCGTGCTCATAAACCACGCACACCACAGCAGGAAGTTGCATGCTCCGCAGGAGGATCCGGGCGCTTAGGTGATAAGCGCTCCGCAGCCGTAGAGCTGCGAGCTCAGGACGAGTGCTCCAAAAAGACAAAAATGTGTGCGGTGAGATAGCCACAGTGGCACAAGGAGGTGCGGTTCGGAAGAAAAATGAAAAGCACCAGGTTTTGACGTACGCTTAGGAAAATGGAAGTGTGCCAAGGTAGGTACGTTCCGCAGGTGATCCTAAAGTAGTGCGTTTGGAAAATGCCCGTTTCAGCAGATCGACCCAGAAAAGTTGTGCGCTCTAGGAGTGCGACAGCTGCAACACTTAGAAAAGTGTTGGGCGGACAAGCAAGTGGCTTGACGTCAAGGTTGGATTCGACAGTAGTTTGAGTTTACGGATCCACAGCAACAGGAAACGTGTCAGATGGCAGACTTCGGCAAGAAGGAGACACTTGTGCAGAAATTTTTGCAAGCGTTGAAACCACTTGCAGAGATGACAGGAGTTTTGGTCGAAGGGCAGACCACTGATTTGGTTGGAGAGCTGAGTGAAACGTTCGCAGTAGGATGTGAACAATTTTCAGCCGCGTTGAAAGAGACGACAGGCTGCATTTGAGAAGTGGAACGAGTTCTTGAGGAAATGCTTCAAGATGAAAGGGGGCAAGAAGAACGACGGTCGCATGCTACTCGAAGTAAAGCTAAGTCAAAAGGCACTCAGGGAGGGCCAAGACAATAGAAAATGAAAAAATCAGAAAAGAAGAAGGTTGCATGTTATCTTTGCGCACAGAACCACTATGCAAGGGATTGTCCATTTAGGGCAGAAGCTATTGTGGGAGAGGGGTCTATAGCAAGGTTGACAGCAATGAGAGTGCTGGAAGAGGCACCTTCTAATGAGATTTCTGAGATAGTAAAGGCAATTGAAGCTTTCCTTAGCAAAGCGGCCAGGGGTCGTAACGCAGATTGGAAAAGTGTGCAGCCAGGTTTGTTGGACTTCATGGAAACAATGGTAAGTGGCCTAAAGGTTTCTGCGTTAGTTGACACACGTTCATCTCACAGTTTGGTGAGCAGAAAAACTGCGGTATCCCTTCACAGTGGCATGGAAAGCTGCCAAGCAAAGTTCAAGGCAGTTAACTCTGTGGTAAGAGATGTGACAAGGAAGATATGCGCAGCACCTATTTGAGTTGGAAGGTGGCATGGCAAGATGGACTTGAAAGTTGTTTCATTGGACGATCACTCTTTGATCTTGGGACAGGACTTTCTTCATTTGGCCAAGGCATTGCTAGTTCCACATGCAGGACGATTGGTGTTCTTAGGAGAGGACGGAACGTGGAGCTTACCTACGACGTAGAAAATTCGGTTGGGATAAAAACCGTGGGTGACTTCGGTATGGATTTTCGAAGACCCGGGTGAGTGTAGGCACTTGCCATAGCAAAGCATAGGGAAGAAGACGGTTTCGACAAAGAACAGCAAGCCAAGCATTGAGGTAAAGGCTGATCTATCCGTAGCAGGAAGGTTAGCAATGTTGGAAAAATGCGTGGCTTCAATCTATGAGGAGATTGATGCCTTGTGCATTTCAGAAGATCCTTTGCGGTAGCATGAGAAGGAACAATTGAGTTTTTTGATAGCATGTGTGAAGGTTGCTGATGAGGGAAAATTGGAGATGTTGTGCAGCAGATTGGGAAATGACACTTCATTTGAAAATAACCTTGAAGTAGAGTCACACGAGAAGGTGTTAGACAAAGCATAGGTTCTAGAGGAAACATAGGTTGCGGCAGAAATGCAAGTTTCAGAAACGCAGGTTGTGGAGGAGACGCAGGTTGCGGCAGAAATGCAGGTGTTGGAAGAAGTCTTGGATGGAGAAAACACCAGAGAAGTTGATCCACCACGTGATGCAAAGGACATAGTGGCGTTTTTCATCCATGCCATAGGCATTCCAGAAAAAGAGTTGAAAAGAGAGCGGTTGCAGCAGGTTGGCTTCCAACCAATCGAAGTTGATGCGGTACTTGCTCATTTGGAAAGCAAGCGGTTGTTGGAACCGGTAAAAGAAGAAGTGGCTAAGGAAGTCGTGGCAGAGTTATGCATTCTTCAAAAATAGGAGACGTTGGCATGCTTGGATATGTGCGATGATAAAGCAAGCAATCCTTTTGAAGGGATAAGTAAAGCAGCCAAGAAGCGGGCCAATAAGAGGTCGCAGCAGATGAAGATGGGGTCTTTGGTTGGCTTAGATGACAAGCAGATGAAGATGGTGTCTTTGGTTGGCTTAGATGACCGCACGGAGCTTGCGACAGATATGAGTACTTGGATGGCTGATGGTGTCGGGTTTGCAGAGTATTGGGCTCGGTTGAAAGAGCTTAGTGTGAGAAGTGAAACAGTTGAGTTCAGACAGTATGGTTTGGAAGATAGGGGCGGCAAAGGCCTATGGCACGGACCATGTATTTTTGCTTGAGCTAGCAGCAGTTGGGCTCACCGTCTTTGGCGACAGTGGGGAGGCCCTAGGAACCTTTGGTAAGGTGGCCTAAAAGACTGGTTTTTCACCAAGGTAGAACAAGGTAAAGTGCAGGAGGCTTGCGGACACTGAAAGAAGAACGCTGGAAACATGATTCCAGAATGGGGAAGTTTGTCTTAAGTGATTAACACATAGTTGGATTAGCTACCTAGCTGGTTCGTCCTTAAGGAGCTGAACAAATGGAAACAGGAAGGAAGGCATGGAGCACAGGTTGGAAGTAGGTGATCAAGAAAGCAGTACTACAGTTCAGCCATGAACAGTTCAGATGTTGCAGCAATGTGGCTTCAGTTCACAGAGAGGTTGCAGCAGTTGACATTGCCAGGATGGCAACAATTTTAAGTGGGGGAGGCTGTCATAGCCACATTTTTCAGTGCACCCAAGTGGTCACACACCTGGGCAAGGTGTCACGGTTATGATGGTTCGGCATGGAGTTGCCCTCTCACTTGGCTAAGTTAGCAAGCGCCCACATTTACCACCAGCACGGAGGTCAGGAATGTGGTGCGCCCCAAGGTCAGTGCCCACGTGACTTGGCATGAGCACCCCTTGGAAAAGATGACATTGGTGATGGGAGTGTGACACCTTTGAGGCACGCAACCCTTGAGCATGTGGATAGGCATGCATGTTTGTGGAGGCGTTCGGTAAACAGGCGCGCCATCCTAGGTGTGGGCGTGCGGCCAAAGTGTGCAGACGACCCCTGTGTGCGAATGGATAGATGTGCGGACGGAGGTGCAGATAGACAGATGTGCGGACAGTTGGGCGCTCCGGTAAAAGAGCATTTTGGCAAGTAAACCAACGGGTGTGTGGACGACAGCAGTTGGGTGACGGGCGCGCACGCACGACAGCATGGTTAGTGGCAAACGGCGGTCAAAGAGATGGGTGCTTCGGTCAAAGTAAAGGGGCATGCGACACACCAGCAAAGTGTGTGCGTGACACTCTAGAGGCTTCAGTAAGTGGACCCGTGAACACTTAGGTCAAAGTGAACCTTGGTGCGGTGACACCTATGAAACGGTTAAGTGGGCCAAGTGTTTTTTGGAGGTTGAATTGATGAACTGGCAAGGGGTGACTTGTGCGGTAAGCAAGATGTCAAGTTGACATGGGAAAGACACCTAGAAGGCCATAAGTAAACGAAGTGCAAGTCATTTCAAATCATCTAAGAGGATCCAAGCAAGTTTGGAGGAGCAAGCTGCTGGAAAGCTAAGGGAACAGAACAGAACTACACAGAGGTTTGCGGCATCGTTGAGGAGAGGCAGAGGAGGATGGGCGTCTTTGGCAAAGAGACAGTCTTTTACATTTTTGTATCTCTTGTATTTTCTGGGTGTAGCAGCCGAGTTGGGCATGCACCAGGAGCTCTGCCTTGGGAAACTTCGGTTATGTAATACTGTTCCGTTTTTATACAAAGTTAAAGGGCTCTGCCAGGTTGGGCAACCCACCTTTATTCTCTGTGTACTGTGTTTTACTTAGTGCTGCGTTTTACTAGTTTTTGGCTAGTGTTGAATGTGCTGGCAAGGCTAATGACTAAGTAAACAGTAAGAAGAGTTAAAGTTAAAAAGACATAAAAATCATTTCCGCAGGGTTAAGGCGTAGTCTGCAGGTTAGGTACTTGGGTGGGCAATCCCTCAAGCTGTCTTCCTGGCAGTGTTGCACACCACCTTTGGTGAGTCAAGAGTGCTTGCAAAGTGTGGCTATGACAGCTATGGCTACGGTTGTTGTTTGGGTGTAGCGATGCTGGACGAGACCATGCACAAGTCTGTAGTCTCATTTTGTGCCAGTGGTCGTGACACTAATTGCTGAAATATTGTAACTTAGAATAATATTATATATGTATTTCTTTGTGGTCCCCGATGGTCCTACCGGTAGAACCACTTGTATTACTTTATACCCTGATGCTCCTAATTGAAATAACTAATAAGAGTCATGAGGCAGTCCCCTCTAATTGTAAAGGTGGGTCATTAGCACCCCAGTGTGGTTACTTGAGTCTACATGTGTAACTCGAGCCTACATGATTAACTCGAGCCTACATGATAGATGAGTTAAATTAAGTGAATGGATGAATATAAATAGAGGTGTAGTGCTCCTCATTTATGACACACACTCTCACTTGTGTAGCGCATTAGTGGAGAAGAGAAGTAGCTGGAGAAGGAGGAGGATCAGGCTTTGATCTCCTTGTTGGTTTTATCTTTTATCTTTTGGGGCATCTATATTAAGGAAGCTTTTGCTGGGTTTTTCCCTTTAGGTTTTTCCCAGGATAAATATTTCTGTTCTCCTTTTGTATGGTTGTACCTGTCTATCTTTCAGTGATCCTGTTTATATGCTTTTGTTATGAAATTGAAATGAAATACTAATGATCTAGCTTAGCATATGAAATTTAACATGGTATTAGAGCCACCCTGAAATAAGACATTGTGTAGCTAAAGAATCTAGGGATTCTTATTTTTTTGGTCTCTATTCATCATCGATCAGAAAAAGAAGGATAGACTGACTCTCCATTGAAGGGCACATCTTTTTGTCGAAGCTGAATTTGATTCCGAGCATTTTCAGTTTTGGTGCGGAAAATTAAGGCTTTCTACAGAAGAAGAATTTTTTAGTGAGCCCAGTATAGGATTGTTATCCTCATCAAAATCAAAGTTTAGAGACTTAGATCAATAAATTTGGTTGGGTGAAACTCCAGGAATGTCAAACCCTAGTTTGACCCGGAGCTAGAAAAACCCTAAATACTAAAAATGCTAAGTTTTTGTATATTTGCTATATACCAATATGGGAAAAGGTTAAAGATCTGAAAATTGCAAAGACCGAAGCTAAAATATTTATGAACATTTTGTCCAAAATTCCTCCTTATATTCGCTATATTCTAGGAGATATGATCCCTCCAATTTAGGGTTCCAGCCTCTTCCGGAATTCATCCCTAAACAGGACACCTAGGGAAAATTGCTATAGATTGGGATAATAAGGTCCAAATGGAATTCATGAAGATGTCCCAGGAATATAACAGAATTTGATTTCTATGGTCCTAATTTCAGAATTTTAAGATGAACCAATAACACGTGGCATGCTGTACAACTTCACTGTTCTAAATAGTCCTATAATAGGTCACCTTGGGAAAATGATAATAAATCCAAATTGGTGAAACCAAATCTGATGAAACTTATGGTGTAGGATCAGGGACATGTGAGGTTACCTTAGTGAAAAATTTTAGACATAGAGAAGTAGTAATTTCATAGATATCACAGAAACAGTAACATGAATTTTTGCAGAAGAAATTGGAAAACTAGGGCTTCCTATTCCAGGAGCTTCCCGCCACTGTTTTCAGAAAAGGAGTACATTGGACAGCTCCATTTGAATATATCTATATTTCTATCCAATCAGATCTGAAATATTCCAAGTTTTGAAAAATAGGGTTTCTCTGACAAACCCTAGATCAGCCAGCTCCGGAAGCAGGACGGACACCTCAAATCGGTAAGATCTAATCTTTTGCTATTTGCATTTGAGGTTCTCATTTCAAAGTGATATATCACATCAGCTTGATGATAAGGTTGGTGAAGTTGAATAATTCCAAGCATGAAAGTATTTGATCTCTCTGAAGAAAATGAATTGGACACCTACATGAGTAGAGAGGTTCCAGTTCTAGAGGGAGATGAGCCTCAAAGCCTTACACAAGAAGAACTTGATCAAGGCCAAGAAGATCACTGTTGATTCAATCACGGATCAACTTGTACCAAAAGTGTATTCCCTAAAGAAACCGAAGATGTTTGATTTCTTGATCAAGCTATTTGAAGTTAAGAACATAATTCAGAAGATGGATTTGAGAAAAGAGTTGAAGAATGTGAAGATCCATAAAGCATAACATCTTGAAGCAGTAGAAGAAGAAGTAGAGAATGTAGAAGTGGTGATAGCCACCTTGAATGGCCTCCCATGATCATGGGATTCATTCATGTGAGGAATATGTGCCAGAAGAAAGTGATTACTTTCAGTCGACTTTGGGAAGAAGAAGAAGCTCATCTCATGAGAAGAGAAGAAGAAAGATGGGAGCAAATTGAAGATCAAGCTATCACCATTCAAAGAAGATCCCTCAAGCAATGAGGAATATGAAGAAATCAATTATTGATGAACCTCTTATCCATCTTATCATTTGGATAAGAAATGATGATAAAGCAGAATGATCAAGATGGAGTCTACCCATGAAACAAATAAAAGATAAGTACTCAACTGTCATTTCATGATATTGTTTTACATTTGATTATATTCAATTGATGTGTTATGCATGATAGATTGTTTTCATTAATGACTGTATTCTACTAATATGCATGTGATCGGTAAGTAGCTCATGGTGTTGTACAACTCTCCATTGCTACTTATCAAACCTCTTTGCTGACATATTGGATTAGTCTAGAAATTTTTTGTGAGATATGGATGAATGTTGTATTGTCCTAACAGTTGCATGATGCATAAGAATTTGTCGTTATGCATATGATTTATGAAATACTTCTAACCATGCAACTGGTGCATTTGAATTTTAGGAAAGGTCCTGTACAACCTCCTACAAGAAAACAAGGATGAGACTTGTTCCAAAGAACAAGTGATGACAATTCAATAAACATGAATCTGAAGCTCCCAGGGTCAGAGACACCATGATGGAAGAAAGATCTTCAAAGAGCGGTAGATCCACCTCGAAGGATGAATACTACCATGGGTATGAGAGATCACTCAAGATGAAGAAAAGAATGCTATGAAAGAATCTATGGTCAAAGAATAACAGTTGATCATGGGGAATGATGTATACGATATGATTTTGAGACATAAAGGAAAGTATGTTGTATCCTCCATATGGATATACGAGAACAAGTGTACAAAGAAAGGTTCATGATTTGCCTCAGAAAGAATAGACTATGACATGGCATACTCTATTGACCAGTATATATCAAGCATAGAACCACCTGTACAGAATGAAGAAGGAAGATAATACTCCACTTTAGGGGGAGTGACTATAGAAGATATCTGAGTTCGACACGGTATGACATGATGGACAGCTTCCTGATGGATCAAGAATTTTGGGTTACAACCTTCAAAGTTGAATGCAGAATACTAGGATATGTTGATAATCTGACAAGATGAACTCATGGAAGATGTTATGATAAAAGAATACTAGAATGATGTTTGGGATATAGTAGTCAAACCAGAAAGAAAGAATGTGGTATCTTACAAATGGATTCGCAAGATAAAATATGTCGCTGATAGAAGTAAGGAAAGAGTTGTGGCTAGAGGTTTCTATAAGAAACAGGAAATTAATTATGAAGAGACACTTACTCTAGGAAGAAAGGTACACTTCCTTCAGAACTATGATGGTAGTTGCTTCCATGATGAAGTAAAGACAATCCTCCCTTAATGGTAGATTGGGGAAGAGTTTTACATCGAAAGGATTTGAAGTTGAAGACAGATGGACTCATATATGTAAGTTGAAGAAGGCCCTCTATGGCATGAAGCAAGCTCCTAGATCTTGGTATGGAAGGATAGACAGTTTCCTGTCAATTATGGGCTTTACCAAGAGTAAAGCTGATCGTAACCTTTATCTCAAGGTTGTAGAAGATGAACCTGTCATCCTGTTATTATATGTGGATGACTTATTCTTGACAAGAAAGGAGAAAAATATCATTAAAAGCAAGAATAAACTAGCAGAAGAAGTTGAGATGAAAGACCTTGGGTTAATGCACTATTTCCTAGGTCTAGAAATATGACAAAGTTCAGAAGAAAATTTTCTCAAGCAAGGAAAGTATGCGGTAGAGATATTGAAGAGATTCAATATGTTGGAATGCAAATCCATGGCCACACCCATGGACTCCAACCTGAAGCTATTAGCTGATGACTCATCAGAGTTAGTGGATGTCACTCATTACAAACAGATCATTGGGTCATTAATGTACTGAACAAATTCCAGAGCAGACATTTTTTTTGCTGTGAACACCTTAAGTCAATATCTTGTTCAACCAAGATGGGTTCACCTAGTAACCGCAAAACATGTGATGAGATATCCACTAGTGCAAAATGAGAGATTAGTGACCAAGAGACCAAAAATTTTGGTCACCACAATTTTTTTCAAGGGATAAATGACCAAAATTGATAAATTTAAGCGGGCTAACTAAAAAAGACCAAGATAAATGATCAATTTTGGTCACATGATAAACTAAACTAAAAAAGACCAAGATAAATGACCAAATTTGGTCACGGGGTATCTAGAAAAAAATGACCACATAACAATTGGTCATTTATTTGGTCATTTTTAGTTGTGGATCAGTTCGGCAATGAAAAATTACAATTTTGACAATGTTGTATATTTTTCTAAATTCTAAGACTACAAATGGATTCATAGACCCCCTAGAACTTAGTAAATTGCAGAGCTTCACGTGTTACAACTCCACTGTTAACACCAAATTAATTATGACAATGTCTTAATGATAAATCAACTATGACAATGTCCTAGCAGTAAGCTATTACTTATATATTTGAAAATAACTATACAAATATACCTATATACATTTGTTTTTAAATATTTTATTTATAAATAATATTAATTATTAAACTATTTACATTATAAATTAAAAAAAATGTTACTAAGTATTTTTTATTATGTACTAATAATACATATAAAATTTAAAAAAAATATATCAAGTAATTTTTTATTATATATTATTAATACGTATCAAAATTTAAGTTAAATAAATACAAATATGATAGAATTCAAGTTAAACAAATACAAATTTCATTCTATCATGATTACCCCGAGAATCATACCACTAGTAAAACAGAATAGAGTAAAAGAAGTGAATGCGGATTAAAATTTGTCATGCGAATTAGTTCCAGACTATCCACGTCTACAGAAGAACTATTTGCTTTTTCATAAATCTCATTAATCCTCTGGTTCCAAAGTAGCCCTCTTTGAGCACTCATATCACGTTTTTAGATATCCCTCTCTAAAGCAATAGAATAAGTAAGGTCTCGCCCTGGCACTGCTAAGGAAAGGAAGAAAGAAAGAGATTTCCTCAATAAAGAGGTTGGTGGGAGCCAGAGGATCTGTAGTATATGCTTACCCCGTCGATCCTAAAAGTACCTCTTCATTTTGGGGAAGAATAGGAATGGATTTTCCGCAACAGGACGTAGATTCGATATCTCGTGTATGAAGTGGCTCCGACCAAATAAAGGTATGAATTAGTTTAACAATTTGGGTTTTGGCGCCAACTTGAAGTTGTGGGTGCCAATGTAGAACAATCTTATATTTCACTCAAGCTCAAGCCCAAGGTGACCCTATTCAAGGCTTTTCAATCTATGGCCATTTTTCCGTTCTTCCCTCTGCACGGCATTTTGGTGATTACTAGGACGCGACTGCAATGCAATGAAATATTCATCTCAAATATTCAGGAAGGAGNACCTACCGGACCCGTGTATTCATGGCCGCCCTCATCTATCTGAAAGCTCTAAATATCCTCTGGGAGGAAGAGGACAAGTCTTTCATTAAGAGAACTGAAAAACCCATGGATGGGATTCGAGGTAGGCACAAAAAGAATACGATCAAGACCCAGCAGCAAAGACAAAGACAACAGAGGCGGCAGTTGACCTTGCTTCCAGATAAATAACCATCGTTGACACAGCCTTGAGCGACATGTGGAATGAACCCGTCTAAAACCCCAGATCCAGGGGCGGGCAGAACCCACAGCATACCTTAGCAAATGCTAGTGTAACTCCTGCCTTTCCCATTGCACTTGCTTCTGCAACTAGTTAATTACCTGGCGCAATCACTGAGTCAAGGTCAATGAGCAACTCTGCTAACATCTTACCTGTAACTGCTTCCTTTTCAATAGTGCTTTTGCTCTAGAATATAGAGGAGTCAACAGGTGCTTTCACTTGACCAACTGAATATGATGTTCTGTTTTATATTTTCAGTTTTCTGAAGAGAATTATGCTTTTTACCCTGATTGTCTTGATTGGCACTGGCTGGTCCTTGTTTTGGTATTGCATGTTCACACATTTTATTCGATGACAACCTAGGACATGTTGGCAATACTGAGTTAGAGCAAGTAAGTGTGTGCGCAGACTTAATATAGTTGCAGCAAGCAAGCAGATTTCTCTTGTTCATTTGAACACCTTAATGCAATATATGAACTTGATCACTATTATGTTAGAAGTACAGTCCTACTTGCTATATTCATCATGTTACCTTTTGATATGTGGTCACATCAACAGAGTCCTCAAAGCTTTTGTTGCAGATCTCTTAAAGGGAAGAAACACTTCTTTCCTATGTATGACTAAAGAGATCAATTAGCTTGCTCAAATTACTGTTTATCAACCGAAGCTTGTTCAGAAAGTAAATTATAGTCTTGCTATTGTTAAATTCAACATGAGATGTCATTCTCAGGAACCAAACCCTTCTCCAGCATCTTATTGATGAGTAATTCTGCT
>LPNX010905522.1:420406-495116 GCA_001517045.1 Pseudotsuga menziesii | reverse complement strand
TTGGAACTAGCCTACAATACCTGTGTTCAATCCAGCTAGGCCACCACATGGACCTCATGCCAATGGTATGATGGGTTCTGTCAACAACCTTGATCAGATCACCCCGTAAATGGGACAAATGTATGTTCAAACCTCAGAACCTACATCTAGTCAAGATATGCAGCAACATGCTAAGCCTTCCCCAACTTCTAAAGTCCTCATAGTTCAATCCATGGAACTAAGGGGGAGAAGAATAAGTACAAGGGTAAGAACAGTGTGAATCTTTCCAAAACTCCTGAAAACCCCATAGTTCAATCCATGGAACTTGGAGGAAATAAGAAAAAATACAAGAGTAAGCATAAAGCTAACTTTCGAAAAGAAGATGCACTAAACCTAGCTCAAGACAGTGGGAAACAAAAATCAGTTGTATTGATGCAACCTTTTCTACAACACCATCATCAAATGATTGCTACAACATTGGAAACTCCACCAGGAGGAAATCAGTCAAAATCCCCGCAAGAGGGAAATGATCCCAATGCCAATGTCTTCATGTGTGATCATGAGGTGAACATTAAAATGAGATATCATTCTTATGATGTCCCTCTTAGTACATTGGATCAATCAGAATCATAGCAAGGTAGTTCTCTTACCATTGAGAAACCAACCATAGACATAGTACCATACCCCCCCAAAGGTGATCTATGTGGAACATTGCATAATCCTAATACACAAACTGCTCATAATGAAAATTTTATTGAGGAAATAGCTCAAGCACCATGTGCCATGTCCACCATGGATATGTTGCAATATTGTCCTACAAAAAGAAAGGAACTGTGGTCTTCAACTAGATTTGTTGATCCACCCGATCCGACATTGATCACATTAGACTTGGACCAATCAATTTGTAGGATTCCTTCCAAAGTTGCTTTTCAGATTAAACTAACATCTCATGGAAAGAATATCTTTCAAACCATAGTAGATGAAGGGACCTCAACCTATGTCATTTCATTTAAGTGTTGTAACGCATTAGGATCACCCACCTTAGTTCAATCCCATATTGTGCGAAAAGCATTTTACGGACATTCGTTCTCTCCTCACGAACCCATTGTATCCTGCCCTATTGAAGAGGGTGGAAAGACAGTCACAATAGAAGTTGAGGTAGGATATGCGCCTATAGATTATAACTTTATATTAAGAATTAGTTAGATACACGCAATGATAGTTATAGTTTCTTCAGAGTCTCGAGTGATTCAATTCCCTCATTAGGGGAATATTGTTATGATCGACCAATTAGATTATTGCATGCTTAAAACCGCTATCCAATCAAATGTTCATTTCTTTATGGATTCTCTAAAGGAAGTTCAAGACATTAGGGTAGGATCATTCAAAAATGATTCCCTCATGGGAAACTTTATGATCTTGCAACCCTTATCTGTTGTAGAAGTGTCATACCAAGCTGTTCAAATGGCTTTGACAGATTTGGATCAAAATATTCCCTTGATGGAGGAATATGATCTAGTTACTTGTCCCATTTTGGATGTGAGATCTCCCAGCTCACTTGATTTCTTCGACAGAATTTTATCATCAGATGAAGAAATTCTTGAAGTCATAAACATTTCGTTGGACCCATCCAAGGACATCTTTTGTGGGGCCACTAGGAGCATATTTGGTTTAAATCCACCCAAGTATAGGATCATCCTTTGTATGTTCCTAGATCTTATCAGGTATATTTGGAAGCATGCATATAGGTTTAGGTTATCCCTCTATTAAGATGCATTTGAACCTTTTGCAACCCAAAATTTCCATAGGGTCGAACCTGTTGGAAATTGGTGGGTTAGCCCATCATATATGTATTTTCCACCATTCTGACAGAAGAGCCTACCAAACATGGGACACCCTAGTCAGCACCCCATCGCCATTTTGGTGCCCATTTTGAGTTATTCTCATAGGTATGGGAGCCCAATTAGTCCCATCATGACCTGGAGTTTGAGACCGCATAGTTCTCTTCCATACAGTTCTGACCATTTCCTAATGGGCTCACTATTTTGTGTTAGTTTACATAAGCATGTGTTAAAAAATCTGCATGAAAAATTGTGGTTACTACTTCGGTGCTTATTGTTGATATTGCGTATATGCCTTTGCATTCATTTTTTTCTCAAAGTACCTATAAACCATTGCTTTTGTTTCTAGTTGACCTATACATGTGAGAATTGTTTGATTTAGGTAGTTGATGGACCATCATTCATTGTGATTTATGATTTTGGTATTTTTCACAAGAATTTGCATGAAGTAAACCACATTTCCCCCTTCCTACTTCTTCATCGTATCAAATTGGATAACCACAGTTACTTGGTTCTATTTCACCATCCGTCAACACATAATCCTACTTCAGATAGCCAACCGATGGAGGGAACATCCGTAAGAGTGTGCACAACTAGCTCAACCCTTGTTTGCAATATGTATATTTTCCTTGGCCTAACCCGTGCTATTTAAAAATAGATTATTCCCATGCAACACTCATTCCCTCCCATGTACCATAGCATTCTTTATTCTTTTTTCAAGCTAATAAATGAAAAAAGTACTAAAAATTAAAAAACACAAAATCCAAAAAATGGGGAAAATTGAAGCGTGCCATATTGAATCTTTGAGATAAAGGAAACAGTCAGTAATAATTGCCCTTAAACATGACACATAGTTTTGTATCCGTTGTTATTACACCATTTACATTTTCCTTAGGAAGTTGTACCATTAATTTGAACAGATCTCCACCGATAGGTTATCCTTCCTGTCATCTACGATGCTTTCGTTGATTCATCTGGAGTTGACGAATTTCACAATGGTTGGTTACTCGAGTCTTATGTTTCCAAGTGTCCATTTTGCATCATGTTATGTGTTCAAGGGAAGTCAAACCAGTGTCAGCCATTCCTCAAATATTCCTAACCAATCATGTCACCCTTCCTTATGTCAGTATACAGTGTTGGATCTCGCATCTCTACCAAATTATATGAGCCTATTGATCTCAATTTCATGTTAGTTGATGTGGGATGCATTAATTCCCTCCTTTTGACAGATCCATTCCTATCGATGCCAAATAATCATCTAGGAAATGGATCTAGGAACCCTAGTGAGTACCTTAGATCTTGCAGTCATTAGTGTCAGGATTCCTCACAAACGGTAGTGGGTATACACCAATGACCCTTGATTGTTTGATTCTACAAGTGTTTGACTTCAGAACATCTATTCACACTTGTCAGTTTGTACTCAAGTTCCTTGGAGTCCATCATCATTATCGGTGGGCCTCCTCGCATCTGTTAACGGTATACTTCAATGACCGGTAATCAGATGGTGTTTTATTATGCTCGACATCGACTCCTTTATTTGCATGATATAAAATCGTACTATCGTTTATTTGTATTGAAGACCTTGGGAAATACGATTGTATTACTCATCGATGCACTTCCCAAGTTGTGCAAGATTAAAGTACCATGTCAAAGTACCATGAAGACTTAGATATGTTTCACTCATCAAATGTCCACACATATATCTTTGAAAAAATTTCTTTTGACATGGATCCATTGTGTATTGTTTGTGTCCATGCTTGTTTACTACTGAGCATGGGTATACCTGCCTCAGGAAGATCTTGTATATTTTTTGACTTGCAGGTGTTTCTCCGACTCCTACGTTCATAAACTACCCTTTTCCATTATGCCTTGATCATTAAAGAGTATCACAATAAAAGAGAATTCAATGTATTTCATCCATTTTCATAGCTTCAGACCTCACACATTAGGGGGCATCTGCTAACAATAAAATTAGCACCCTTAAGAGTGTTGGTCTAAAACAATATTATACTTCACCCTCAACATGAAGATCATAATTTTTAGAACAAATTGACCACTACTTCCACAAAGGAAGAAATGTTTGAAGATAAGGTGGCTCTAAAATAGGCCAATTCCGTGACCACTTAAGGGCCAAAGCCCAATTCCTATAACTCACATAGTGGAAAATTCCTAACAAAGGAATTAATTGTCCTAGAAATATTGAAAGTCAAGTTGAAATGCCTAAAAACTAAGGAAAGTGGGTTTTATTAAGGAAAGAATAAAAAAAGCTTAAAAAATATTAAACCCACATTCATGGTGAGTGATTGGAAACACAAATCCCAATGCTATATAAGAAAGGCATATGAGGTGAAGGAAGGAGGAAAAATTATAGAGCAAAGGCATGCTAGAGGAATGAGAAGATAGATAGAACCTTTATTGCACATCTTACTTTATTTGATCATTGGCATTGATGGAAAGGGGTAGTTTAGAGCAAGGGAGAAGGGGATTCACCCATTATTGGGTTATAATCACCTTACTCTCAATTTAATATGATGAATTCAAATTTCCTCTAAATATTGTGTATCAATCCATGTTTGTTTCATGTACTTTTGCAACATTTAGTAGATAGATTTCATGTTTTATTTGAATTTTTTTAAGATCTAGAGGTAAGGAGCTAGCTAGCTACTGCTAATAGATGTCTAAAAGCCATGGAGGCTAGAGCAAAAGGATATTCACCAAATGGAACGCTACAAGAGTTAACCTCCTCCCTTCCCTCTCTCTATTTTCTTTGAAAAAGTGTAGAAATTTCAAAAAATTGTCCATTATTGCATATATTTTGTCAACAGGATTCACCCTCCCTATAGTTAAGGATAGATAGGTTGTAGACAAGTCCCTATTGTCGAATATACCAATAGTATTGATGTTTTGTTGGTTGTTGTAGTCATGTTGTTGACTCTAAGTTGTTTATCAAGATATGAAAATTTTGGTACCTATTAACACTAAAAATTGTTCACCTAGCTCTCTATGGTCTAAACCATAATTATACATCACATTCTCACCTTTATTTCCTCCATTTTGACCTTCACAACTAAAATTCCATAAAATATGGTCCAAAACATTATTATTCCTTCCTCCATAAATACAGGGAAGTTGGGAATTTATTGTGATTTATCCCCACTCTCTCCAAAAAGGACCAAAAAACCCTAAAAGTGAGAATGGGTAAAAAACCATAGGTAAATACTATGCACAATAAAATACCATGGGTCAAAAAACCTTGGATCATCCTATAAATACATTGTGAAGGTCTCCCCACAAACATTCCTGAAATTTTGAACCTTTTTCCATTATCTTCACATTTTACCATATCACTCCCACGGTGTATGTTGAGCTTGCTTCATACCCACTTGGATCTATTCCCCCTATTTGACAACCATTAGTGGAGACGACTAGAGAACCAGACCGTGGAGCCGGTGTACCATTTCCTCGGACAACTGCAGTGACCCACTTCAAAGAAAGATATGCATATTGTTGTTACATTTTTTTAGTTAGATAATAAATATAAAAATCATAAAAATATTTCTATTATTGTAAGTCGGGGTTGAAAGACACTTTGCACCATGAACTATACCCTATGATATGGTTGATCGAGGGTGAGTTCTTTTGCACGTAGTTGGGGGGAATTCCCACTACAGTACCTCCAACCAAGGGCTATGGAATGCAATTTAATCCAGTTTTGATGATAATATAAAGCTCGTTTCCCTCTATTATACCTAGAGTATTTGTCTACCATGTATTTTTTATGAATGTATGTTTTGCATACAGATATGATCACTAAGCTATTTAATATATGTTATGTATTTATGAATGAACAAATAGTTAAGGAAATGGAGAAACCTCCATCCTCCCCTGCACACATCTCCTATGATGGTCCCTATGAGTGTTATGTGCGTCTTGGGTGAGATCTTATTATGCCTTTGGAATATTTAATATGTCGGCGCATGTAGGGTAGTTGTTGGAGAATCCTTTTGAACCTTCAATCTAACTAACCTAAACTAATACTATATCATATCGATGTGAGTTAATTTATAATGATTGTAGCTTAAAATGTTCTTTTTCAATGAGTAGAATACAACATTAGCCACTGAAGGAATTCTAAGAATTTTAAAGTTGATTTCTATGTTGAAATATATTAAACCCACTCATAACTTAGGATAAAATAATTAATCATTATTTGATTAATTATTCACCCACTAGCTTAATTAGTCGGTATCCACTTGCACCTTAAAGTCAATGCATGTCATCTATATCCTAGGAATGATTTATTTCTAATTCTGGGTTGATCTTGACCACCTTTTGACCATCCAAAATTAGTATACAACACTTTACATCAGATTCTTCTTTATTCTACTTTTTCAGCTTTTTCTGCTTTTCTATGGATAAGATAAAAGCTAGTCAACTAGGAAACTGGAAGCTTTTGTTTCCAACCCATCCTCCATTAGTTTTTCTCCATTTTCTACAATTATCATGTTTTTCCATCTCCCTTGACAACTCACTCATGATTTTTCCAATTCGTGAGGTCCTTGATAGATTTGGGAAGTGCTTTAGCCACCTATGGGGGTTTGCTATATTTTGGTAAGTCATCCTTTTGAGCTTTCTGAGTTGTCTCCATACAAATCGATTTTCCTATGAGGGATGTACTATTTATGTACACTATTATTCATCATTATTCAATGGAAGGATACACACCAATATTCATCTCTTCATTCATGTGATTCAGTCTCTTTTCTTCCCTTTATTTTTTCTGTGTATGCTTGTGAGAATTCTTAGTAGCAAGATCTATTTCTTGTGATTCTTCTTAGAATAATTTCTCATAGAATTTATCTATTATTTATACATGGTATCATAGCATCAGGTTGATCAAGTTCTACAGAGTTGAGGAGTGCCTCCAATCTCCTATCCCTCTCTGAAGAAGAGCTTGTCTAGCTTACAAGATTTTATCCTAGTTTTTTTTGCAGGTTGTAGAGAGTTTCTTCTTGAGCACATCAATTCAGAAATATGGATTATTCTTCATCAATAATTCTTACTCCCTTCAACTACCACGAATGGAAATCCAAAATATCCATTCTATTGCACAGTAGACACGGGGACTTCACTTAGTGAACCTCTCACATAGCACGTGCGATCATGGGATATTAAAGAATACCCTTAATTTCGAGAGATATTGACCCAAAATATTTTTGTTGAAACCTCCTCCCAATACGTAAAACCTCCTCCCCACCCATTTTTATACCTCAATCCTTATAAACCACCCTACCCACCCCCACCTTAAACCCATCATCCCCCCAATACCTGTAATATATTGGTTCAATTTTTGATAATTTTAAAACCCACAATATGAACTAACGTGATAGGATATTGGTCAACAAGTGAAGCCCCCGTGACAGTAGAGGATTGTACAGATTTACTCTAACTTTGGATAATGAGCCCAGTGTTGTGATTGAGAAAGCTAAGTGGCACAATAGGTTGGATGAAGCCTATGGATTGCTTTGTCTCTCTATTTATCCTGGTCTACTCTTTCATCTAGATGGTTTTACCCCTCCAAACCAAGTATGGACTCAATTGGAGTCTCTCTTTGGAGTTCAAGATGAGCTAAGAGCGCATCAATTGGAGATTGAGTTATTCTCACTGTGCCCAAGCAATTTCCAATATCTTGAGGGTTTATTCACCAATTTCAAGTCACTTGTTCTAATTA
Source organism: Pseudotsuga menziesii (assembly GCA_001517045.1). Taxonomy (NCBI): domain Eukaryota; kingdom Viridiplantae; phylum Streptophyta; class Pinopsida; order Pinales; family Pinaceae; genus Pseudotsuga; species Pseudotsuga menziesii. Next base: position 487,565 of record LPNX010905522.1, on the reverse strand, counting down.
TCAAGCAATGTGGGATTGAGAAATAATATGATCAATTAATCCTTTCCGTTCTTTCAAAATTGGGTCCTGATTACTCAGCTTCTGTGTCTACCTTTCATGCTACTAGGCTTGATGTTCCTAGGCGGAAAATGCATTCTTTAAATTATTTTCTTGATTCACTACCAAAGGAGAAGGATAAATTTATCCATATGGGTGTTCTTAATTCTCCCAAGAGTAAGGATCATTCTCTCTTGGTTCAAGGAATCAAGAATCAAAAATCAAAAGAGAGGCAAATTGTGAAGAAGCCAAAGTTAGAAATTGAAGATGAAGATTCATATGAATATTTAATGAAGAAAGTTAAGAAGAAAGGGAGCACATCCAAGTGTTCTTATTGCAGAAAGAGTTTTCATTCAGAGAAGAAGGGTTTCAAGAAGAACATGGACATCATGTCTCCTCATCTTGAGAAGCACAAGATCGAAGTTCCAGATGAACTAGAAAAGCCTGTTGATTCCTCAGAACAATGTCATACTGCGCAGTTCCAAGGTGATATAACTTATGCTTTGAGTACCAGATTTATCTCCTTTTCTCATGTATCTGATATATAATTAGTATCTGATATATCAGAATCAGAAATATCATAACCTTTCTTTGATGATCCTCCTCTCAGTCTACTAGATTCATCTCCCAAGAAATGTGATTTTTCACTAGATATTGACTTGCCCTTGAGCAGCTCTTCCTCACAAAATTGTATGTCTGATTTAGAATATTGTTTGCAGACTAATATGCATGTCATGACACATATAATACCACCATCCATACCATATACCACACCTCTGAATAATCCAAAGACTACAAATCCCAAGCTCACTAGTTGATTCTTCATTGGTCTCTTATGCAGTGATATTTATCTTACATGGTTTGAATTCTTTCATATATTTCAGTGGTTAGTTATCCATGTCCTTAGTCATATTTGGAATGATATTAAACATGTTTGGATCTGTTCTAAACACTTATGGTTCATATCTTATTCCCATCCATCATTCATATTTTTACACCTATTAGTTTTCCCCAATTGCTCATAATTTTCCTAGTCTAGCCCTATATCCTCATGGAGCCACTGAATCCTTTGTCCTTTCTATTCCATATGCTAATATTTCTTATATATTAGAGTTTTATTAGCCTCATATAAGATCTATAAAGGTGTTACATCAGATTGGAGTATTGACATGTGATTCACATCACAATTTTGTAGCTATTCGGGGAATTGGGTGTGAAATAAATTGTCTTATTTTTTGTACTCTTTGGGAATGAGTATGCACAGATCTCTTTTCCATTTCAGGTTATGTTTGCATATCATAGTTTGACAGCAGCAAGAAGCATTCAGATAATTCTCCTACTTCATCAAATAATGAGATACAAGGAGTCTTTCCTCTTCCTTCTTGCAGGTTCTACACTCGAGCGCATGATCATGGAGTTCATGATTTCTTCAACAAGTCTTCCATCCATAACTAGTTCACTCAGCTCATTCAAGTAAAGATAAGGATATGTTGAAGACATATTATTTCAAAATTTTGTGCCTTGTCCTTTCTTGAGGGAGGATTTTCCCCATGTGGTTTTGCCTCTTTCCTCACTTTTTTAGACATAATAATTGTTAAAGAGTGACCATAGCCTTGTTGTTGGGCCCTATATGCATCTATATTTTTTTGTCATACCATCATAAAGTCAAACTTCTAGGGGGGTGTTGGAATATATTAAACCCACTCACAACTTAGGATAAAATAATTAATCATTGTTTGGTTAATTATTCACCCACTAGCTTAATTAGTTGGCATAATTAATCAAATAAAAGTTAGTCAACTAGGAAACTGGAAGCTTTTGTTTCCAACCCATCCTCCATTAGTTTTTCTCCATTTTCTAGGATTAGCACGTTTCTCCATCTCCCTTGACAACTCACTCATGCTTTTTCCATTTCGTGAGGTCCTTGATAGATTTGGGAAGTGTTTTAGCCACCTATGGGGGTTTGCTATATTTTGGTAAGTCAATCTTTTTTGAGCTTTATGAGTTGTCTCCATACAACTTGATTTTCCTATGAGGGATGTACTATTTATGTACACTATTATTCATCATTATTTAATGGAAGGATACACACCAATATTCATCTCTTCATTCATGTGATTTAGTCTCTTTTGTTCTCTCTATTTTTCCTATGTATGCTTGTGAGAATTCTTAGTAGCAAGATCTATTTCCTGTGCTTCTTCTTAGCACAGGAAATAAATCAAATCAGGTCACGTGTAGTGGTTGTAGCCACATTGTAGTAACATATGGAACACTCATGAAGAATACGTTTAATATGGTTCAGAAAAATCTTTTAATGGTTAAACTTTGCTTGTAATGAGGTTTTTTTGACTTGAATGTTTTAACAAATTACTTTGCTTTAAATTTTGAATCATTGTGGTTGGGTTAAATTTTATTGTTGTCTTGGATTTTCTTCATATTAATGGGATTAAAAAAAACATACCCCATTTTAATCAATTAGTATAGGGTCATGTTAAAAACAAACTAAGGATATTGATAGAAAATGATAAGCCAAAATCAAGGTTATTCACTTGTACTCAAATGTGTGTAGAAGTAAATCTTAAAGATTGCCTCTTAGAACCAATAAATTTTTAAATCAACATTTGGACTCATGTGCAACCATTGAACTATTAGGAACATCCTTTCAAGTGCAATACTTTCCATCAATATGGTCACTTCAACAATTCAGAAGCTTGAGCCATAGCTCAAGAAAAAGAGAAGAGTTTCAAAAAGTGTCTAGAACTGCGAACAAAGAGATGTGACATACCTCAGCTACTTCCCCACCCTAAATTAGCACACAAACATGCCCAACCTAGAATAGATTTACAACTTTGGAAATTTCTCAAGAAAATGAAGTTTTAATCCAGGAAAAGAATCCCTTTCTCACCTTCTAAGTAGAGAGGAAATCATGGTACGGAAAAAACACCAAAGCTCCTTGTGAAATGAAAATAAAGAAGCAAAGCTACTAATTATATCACCAAAAGAGTATCTCAAAGTCACATTTAGAATAAGGAGGCAAAGGAAGAAGACAAAATTCCAACAAAGATCCAACTACAAATCCTAATTTTCTAGAAAGGGTGCAAAACAAGATATGGTCTTAAAAGAAACTAACAATTCCTAAGAGAACAGATAGTAGTGAAAGTAGGATTGTTAAAAGAGAGAAAAAGTGACTCCATTATAGTTAATAAAATATGCAACCTGATTCTCTCTTAATCTAGAGGTAGTGATTAAGGTAGTGTCTAGAAAAAGGTTTGAACCATTTGCACATGCTCTTACGTGAAGAAGCATAAAATTTTTAAATAAAAAAATGAGTTTAGGAAGAGAAACCTAAAAGCATAGTTTAGATTTTCACTCCATTATGTGTTCATTTATTTTCAATTGATAAAATGCTATATTTTATTTTTATTGTATTATAATATTTTTTTGAATGACTAAGAAAAAGAGTTGATTCAATTAATGTATTGTATTACATAAGGAAATGTGTTTGTTAGTGCAATATATTTTGGGTGAAGATAGGTTATCCAAACTAACTTGCTGTACCAAATGCTATTTGGACCACAAGCATATATGTAAAGCAAAAGCTTGAAAGGTGTTTGAACCTGACTTGGGCACTAATAAGGTAAGGATAGTTGATTAATTCCATCAAAATAACATAAAAGAGTAGTTGATTAATTCCATCAAAATAACATAAAAGAGTAGACAGCGTACTTGTCTTGATTTTTCACCCTCTTCTCCCAATAATCACAAAAAATCTTCCTTTCTTGGAAAAATAAATGCACATAGCCAGCTTGACATACATTTCTACTTGTAGATTTCGTTTCTATGTACAACTATAGTGGAATAAAGGCATTTATGAAAGAGCTTCACATGCACCACCTCAAAAATTTTATGCCTCTCAGATAATTTATAATGGATGACAGATAGATCATAGGATGTAACATCCACTTCAACATTCTATCTTCATCACCTCTCGTGATTCCATTCCCAATTTTGTCAAGTCGTGTTTTTCTTATACACTGGAATTCCCACAAACTCCTCCCCATTTTCAGGCAGAAACTGAATATATTCTTCTCTTCGCCACCATGAATGCAGGCCCATCACCAAAATCATAGAGTCGAAATCAACTTAACTTGCAGATATCTGTTGCAGGTCACCATGGAAGAAGAAGGCGCGGTGCATGCAGTTGTTCTCTCACGATTGTCGAGCATTTTCCCGGCCACGGCATCGACAGGCTCCCAGATTACACAGCTCCTCACTGATTCAGACCTCAGCATGAAGTTGCATTACATTCGAGCTGTGTATTATTTTGAGAAGACTTCTGTTGAAAATTGCTGCGATGGAAAGTGGAAGGGCGCGTTCTCTGATCCTCTCCTGGACTACAGACAGGTCGCGGGGAGGTTGAATTCGGCGAGGGATGGCAGACTGTATGTGAAATGTAATGACGCTGGACTTCGAATTTTCGAAGCTTTCTCAGACTCTAATTTGAAGGATTGGGAGGATTTGAAGGATTGTTGCTTGGAACCGGAGCTTAGCAGGTCTGATCAGAGTCTTGGAGGCGAGTTTTGCAGCTTAACACCACCATTGGTTATTGTCCAGGTTTTGTTAAGGCTCTCCTTGTTCATTAGATTTTAGTAGAAATTGTGAGTGCCTCGTACTTTTGTTTGTTGTTCTGGTAATTTAAGAAATATTTAGAAGAAGGTCTATGTGATGCTTTCAAATTTAATTTATTTGCTGAAAGTTTGATACGATTAAGTACGCATCCACCTCAAGAAGAGTTGGGAGGCAGTAAAACAACAAGCCATAGCCATATGATGACGGGACACGGAATTGAAATATAGGTTACTTTGATATTAAAAATAATAAAAAGTTTAATGGCTAACTTGTTAAAAAACAAGGGATTTTTTTTTTCATTAAAATAGATTGCCATTGGTTTCCTTACTATCCAACCCAAGATGAGATAAACATTCTCTGTTTTGGGTTTTATTATCTAATCTAAGTTGTAAAGGAAGGGAGCTAAATTTTGGTTTTTTTGTTTTTTTTTTAAATTACATGTGAGGTGTTTATCCATAATTTTGCAATTTCAAGAATTAAAAAAAATTATTAAAAATATTATCCAAAACTTAAAACAATTAGCTTATTTTATTGTAAAATATTTTGTTTCTGAAAAATAAATATTTATTATCAAATTTTACTGTTTGGTTAAGATTACTTATAGAATTTTCTTAAAGAATTTATATTTTTTGTGTTGCTTTAAGAAACAAAGGGGTTAGTGATTTGGGTTTCATGTAACAGTCTCACTATAGCCTTACACTCTCACTACTAGCATATATCTTTATGGAAAAATAATCAAATGTTGTATCCAGTTTGTCTTTTTAAATGGTGGAAAATTTGTAGTATGGAGTTGGAAAGACCAGCAATTTAATAACCAAAATAGTAATTAAACAACCATAAAGAAGTTATATAGACAATAAATATATAGATTTTTACTCTCCAATCTCAATTGGGAAAACCAGTATTCATGAGGATTTTTAATTGCTTAGAAATTTAGTATAATAATGAACTATACACAAGCCTATGTGTATTGTTACTCATTGACAACATTTGCAAACTGTTGCAAACTATTATGGATCATAGACAACGTTCTTCTTAGTGGAGGGAGCAGATGCTTCTCTTGAAGTCTTTTGTTGTCTTCTTTCTTCCTCCTCTTTCTTGCCCCTATAAACTGAGTATCCTATCCCAGGGCCTTCAATTTTTTTGGGCTTAGCCTTGGAGGCTTAACCATCAAGATGATTAATTTCCACTTCACAGTATAAAAAAAATGGACTTTTCTCATTTTATCAAAGTATTAATGTGTTACCAAATTATTACAAGAGATGGTTTTTTTTTATTGAATATTTAATTAGAATCACACCTCCCCATTGGAAGGCTTTCAATACCCAAAATATGGATCATGTAAGGGATGGAAACACATAGCCTTCATTTGCTTTCTCATAGCCACCATTCTTTTGCTTCAAATGGTGGCTTACATACCCTCCTATAAAAGAGAACATCCCTATGTATGTGCCTCCAATGGTGCAACTTCAAATTCTACCTCATAAACATAGTTGGCATCAATAGCAAACTGAATTTTACATCTCAGGAATATCTTCATAACAAATTTCCCTTGCAACCATGTAAGCAAACATCAATGGCTTTACTAAATCATGAGTTTCCTGCCCACCCAAGTTCATCAACTAATGTTTCATAAGATTACATTGAGAACCACTATTAAACAATCTATGGTTATTCACTTTAACTTTGAACTTTGATTATGGTTATTCACTTTAATTTTGAACTTTGATTCAGAATAGTCCATGTTTGTCAACACTCAAACTTTGATTCAGAATAGTGCATGTTTGTCTCCACTCGCCCTGGGTCAAACTTTGATTCAGAATAGTGCATGTTTGTCTCCACTCACCCTGGGTTGCTGCAATGTAATACAAACTATGGGTTCGTGGATGCTTCTAAATTTTGTATTAAAATGCTAGCCAAATTTGTCAAAAAAAGTTTTAAAAAAATTACTCATGTTTAAGCTACTTCATATACACTGTCTGATTGTTGTGTTAAGTTTGATACATCACCAGAGTCTTCTAATTTTTTAACTGAAATTAAGCAAAACTTTTCAAAACATGTAAAAACAACACCCATGTTTAAGCTACTTCATATACACTGTGTTATTGATGTGTGAATTTTGATGTTATTGTTGTGTGAATTCCAAACCAAAAGAGAAGAAACTATACAGTTATACACTTAGAAAATGTATGCAATGTAGAGAATTTGAATGTTTCCATTGGTTTTCATCTCGGTTACACAGTATTTCAGATTAATACTTCCATCAATCTCCATGCTGGTTACACAGCCAAGTTTGAACTTTGTATTGCAGTTTACAAGGTTCAAATGTGGAGGAGTTGCCATTGGGGTAAGTTGGTCTCACGTTCTGGGAGACCGCGTTCTCGGCTTCTTATTTCATCCAGAAGTGGGGAGAAAGCTACAAGAAAAACAAATGCAAGCTATGTCCTCCTGCAATATGTAAAGAACATCTAGCAGAAAAGTTAAAATGGTTTCCAAATAATCAATTTCACAGAGATCTTTGGATGAATATGTTGTGATATGAACTGATTCTTTCCTATTCTTACCCATTCTTTCATATTCTCTCTATGATTGTTTCCTATCCTGTAGATGGTTGTTTGCTATCCTTTTTTAGGATCTGCAGCATGACTGTAGGATCGGCAGCTCGATTATAGGATCTGGAAATTGATCCATTGATGTATATGTACCTGTACAATTCACTCTAATAAAACAGAATTATTTTTCTCTTGAACTCTGTTTTGAACTTGGTATCTGAGCCAAGAAGATTAAATTGTTAGTACTCTTCATTGAACCATGGCTGACTCAGATTCTAAAACATCTGGGACCAAATATGCTCCCATTATTATTCAATCTGAAGGTTCGTCGTTCAATGCAGGGATTGTACTCGATTAAACAAACTATGATTTGTGGTCTCAAATCATGGAGATGCATATTGCTGAGAAGGAGAAAATCTCTTTCATTCGTGGTAATTCACAGTCACCTACCAAGAAGGATGATGGATATGAGAAGTGGTATGCAGACAATCAAAAGGTCAAGAGATGGATGCTGATGTCTATGTCCCCATAAATCATGAAGCAATATATTCGCTTACCCACCGCTCGAGATATTTGGAAAGCTCTTTCAAAATATTTTTATGATGGAGCAGATGAATTGCAGTTGTTTGTCTTGAATCAGAGGGCCTTCTCTATGAAACAGAATGGCAGAACACTCTTGATGTATTATGGATAATTAACCGAGATCTTTTGTGAGTTGGATCATCATGATAAGGTGATTATGGAAAGTGAGAATGATGTTGAATCTTACCAAAAATCAGTACAGCGACAAAGGGTGCATATTTTTCTTGCTGGATTAGATGGTGAATTCAAACAAATCCATGGTGAAATTTTGAGAAAGGATCCTATCCCCGAATTGGAAGCATGTTATGCTTTGGTCCACCGTGAATCTGTTCGACTCGCAATGATGAATGGAGAACTAGAAAAATCTAAAGCTTCAGCCATGGTGACTCGAAATCGGTCTAATAAGAACCGATCTTCTCAAAGGCAGCGTAAGAACACTGATGGTGTCGATAAATCCACCTACAAATGCACTCATTGCAATCAAACCAGTCATACCAAGAGCCACTACTTTGAACTTGAGGGATATCCAGAATGGTGGGATCATAGCCGCGATTCATGGAAGAAGAATTCCAAGAAGACCTCCAGTGCTACAGTTGTCAAAACAAAGACAACGGATGGTGTTGTTGGTCAAATCTCGGCATTAACAGCAGCGACAGGTAATGGTGGTAAGGTTTTAAATATTTCTACACTTGTTTCTAATAGTGCATGGATAATTGATTCCAGTGCTACATATCATATGACGTTTGATTCTAGACAGGTCTCACCTCTTAAACCATCCGCACAAAAATTTGTTTCCACTACCAATGGCTCTTCAGCCCCAATTATTGGAGAAGGGTCTTTACCGCTCACTGATACTTTAAATCTAGATTTTGTTTTAGTTGTTCCGTCTTTGGATTATAATCTGTTGTCAGTTTCCCAAATCACCACTATCTTACTTTGTATTGTAATTTTTTGGCCTGATTTTTGTGTGTTTAAGGACATCCGAATGAGGCAAATGATTAGTTGTAGTGTTAGGCGAGGAAAGTTGTATTACTTGGACTTAGTGTCAAAGAGTTCGAACAAGTTACATCAATCTTTAACGATGGATGGCTCTGAGGGGGAGAAGAAGAAATCTGAAATCTGGTTATGGCATCGACGTTTGGGGCATGCCTCCTTTGGTTACCTAAAGAAATTATTTCCTAGTTTATTAGTAAAATTTGATGTTTGTGAACTTGCAAAAGTCCATCGTGCTTCGTTTCCTTTAAGTTTGAATAAAAGTCCAGTTCCTTTTATGGTCATACATTCTAATGTTTGGGGTTCGTCCAAATTTACTACCTTTGGTGGATCACGTTGGTTTGTTACTTTTATTGACGAATGTATCAAGATGAATTGGGTGTGCTTGATGAAGTCTAAAAGTGAAGTGAATTTGTTATTTCAAAATTTTTATAAAATGGTTCGTACTCAGTACAATGCACAGGTTCAGGTTCTCTGCAGTGACAATGGAGGAGAATATTTGAGTTTTGAACTTCAGTAGTATCTGGAAGCACATGGAACTATTCATCAAACTACTTGTCCCAATACACCTCAGCAGAATGGGGTGGCTGAGAGAAAAAATTTCCACTTGTTGGAGGTTGTCCATGCTTCATTGATAGAATCCCATATGTCGTTATCCTATTGGGGAGAAGCACTTACCTCTGTAGCATATTTGATCAACCAAGTACCCTCCAGCACTATTAATTTCCAGACACCATCTCAGGCTCTCGCTGAAGCGATTATTGCTCCAGCCGTCCCAAATTTATCTCCTCACATATTTGGTTGTGTAGCTTTTGTACACATCCATAAGAATCAACGCAACAAGTTGTCTCCTTGAGCGCTATGATGTGTCTTTCTCGGATATGTTTCTTATCAAAAGGGGTACCGATGCTATCATCCTCCAACCCAACGAATGTTTATTACATTAGATGTAACTTTTCATGAAGACTCGATGTATTTTTCCTCCGAGCCTGAACTTCAGGGGGAGTACCAGAAGGAAATTCAAACTCTAGACTTTGATGATCACATCTCTGAAGATGTGGTTGTTCACATCTCGGAAGTAGGGGAACTCTCTGATGTGCTGAATCAAGAAGTGGGCAAATTGGATGTGGGTGGTTTGACTTTGGATCCAAGTAGTGATGAACACCCAGAAACTGAAGTTGTGGCTCCACCTCTATCCGAGTCTCTCACACCACAGGTAGCTGATACACCAAACCAATCGCTTGTTGAGGATGCTCCCGAACCATTTAGAAGACAGCTACCACAACGTCACACCAGAGGTATTCCTAAACCCACATATGAACCCGAGCTTTCCAGTAACATTAAATACCCCGTGATTCATTATGTGTCTAACCATCGTTTGTCAGAATAAAATTAGTCATTTGTAAATTAGTTATCTACTGTATCTATTTCTAACAATGTGCAGGAAGCCTTAGCTGACCCAAGGTGGAAAGCCGCTATGAATGAGGAGTTGAAATCCTTGCAGGAGAATAAAACCTGGGAACTTGTTGACCATTCACCAGGAAAGAAACCAGTCGGATGTCGGTGGGTTTACACTGTGAAGTACAAAGCAGATGGTGCAATTGAACGCTTTAAGGCGAGACTAGTGGAAAAAGGATACACCCAAACCTATGGGATCGATTATACAAAGACATTTGCACCTGTAGCTAAAATCAATACAATATGAGTCTTGTTGTCTCTTGCTGCGAACTTGGGTTGGCCATTACAATAGTTTGATGTGAAGAATGCCTTTATACATGGTGATTTGTCCGAAGAAGTTTACATGGAACTCCCACCAGGATGCATGATACTAGAAACGCATGGTCGGAAGGTGTGCGGATTAAAGAAGTCACTGTATGGGTTGAAACAGTCTCCGAGAGCATGGTTTGGAAGGTTCACAAAATATATCAAAGCCTTTGGTTACTGTCAAACCAACTCAGACCACACTTTATTCTTGAAGAAACAACAGGGTAAGATAACTGCACTTATTGTATATGTGGATGACATGGTGGTTACAGGAAATGATCCTAAAGAAAGGGAGGCTCTACAGGATTACTTGTCCAGAGAATTTAAAATGAAAGACCTCGGCCCCTTGAAATATTTCCTTGGGATCGAAGTGTCTCAATTTGATAAAGGGATTTTTCTATCTCAAAGGAAATATGCCTTAGACTTGTCACAGGAAACTGGTATGTTAGCATGTCAACCCACTGATACACCAGTGGAAGAAGGATTGAAGTTATGTGTTGGGTCTGATCAGGTACCAGTTGATAAGGGGAGATACCAGAGACTCATAGGAATATTGATGTACTTAGCACACACAAGGTCAGACCTTGCCTATTCCTTGAGTATCGTTATCCAATTTATGCATAATCCTAGTGAGCAACACATGAATGCAGTTATGCGCATTCTGAGATATCTGAAATCTGCTCCTGGAAAAGGAATATTATTCACTAAAAATGAAGATTGTCAAAGTGTGGATGCATATACTAATGCTTACTGGGCTGGAGCAATCGATGATAGGCGTTCTACTTCAAGTTATTTCACCTTTGTAGGAGGTAACCATGTTACGTGGAGAAGCAAAAAACATAATGTTGTTCCTCGATCAAGTGCAGAGGCTGAATTTAGAGGTATGGCACTTGGAGTATGTCAAGCATTGTGGCTAAGACTTCTCCTCAAATATTTGGGCTATCCGCCTAGGTAGCCAATTCAACTGTATTGTGATAATAAAGCAGCATATGATATTGCTTATAATCTGGTTCAACATGATCAAACAAAACATGTGGAGGTAGATAGATTCTTCATTAAGGAGAAGTTGGATCAGGAGATCGTGGAGTTTCCTAAGATTCGATCAAAGGATCAGTTGGCCGATATTCTCACCAAAGCAGTTTCATGTCGAGTGTTCTCAAATTTTTTGGGCAAGTTGGGCAAGTTGGGCATGTGTGACATCTATGCACCAACTTCAGGGGGAGTGTTGCGATATGAACTGATTCTTTCCTATTCTTACACATTCTTTCCTATTCTCTCTATGATTCTTTCCTATCCTATAGATGGCTATTTCCTATCCTTTTTTAGGATCTGTAGCATGACTGTAGGATCGGCAGCTCGATTGTAGGATATGAAAATTGATCCATTGATGTATATGTACCTGTACAATTCACTGTAATAAAATAGAATTATTTTTGTCTTGAACTCTGTTTTGAACTAGACAACGGGAAGATATTATGATGGAAGCGGCATCTTTCAGGTTATCAGAAACAATGGTAAACTATCTCATGTCATAGGCCCAGTGTTCCAAATCAAACGTTGTGACACCCTTTGTTGCAATTTCGGCATTTGTATGGAAATCCATACTCAAGGGATGTCATGAAGGGAGTTGCCAAAACACTCTGATCTATACAAATAATAGCAACTCCAAGGAAGCTGCTTCTCAATTGGGAAATATGAACCAGATATTAACAAAAGTGAAAACATGTAACGACCATGAGGGGATAGAATTAATTAATGTAGACTTATGTACAATTGCTCAGCTCATTCAAAAGGGTGATCAGAGAACTCCCATGACTGAAAATGGGGCAGGTTTGGTTTATGGGTCAAATTTAACCTTCATGAATTTGGAGCATCTAGCATGTTATGATCTGGTTTTCGAACAGGAAGTTCCAGTTCATGTCTCATATACAGTAGAGCCTGTTGGAAAAAATGGGGTGGTAATAGTCATGCCTTCTTCTGAGGGTGGAAATAGTAGACTTGTGAGGGTTTCATTGCATAAAGACGAACTCATAACACTGAAGGAGGAGCTCGTTCATTCTTCAATAGTTTAATTCCTCCAGCCTGTTGTGATTTAAGTTGTAATAATCTTCTAGCTCTATTAAGATCTTCTGTGAATTTGAAATAGCAACATTACTTATGGCTAATGAGTTTGAAATAGCAACAATCTATATCATCATGTCAATATCCTTAGATTTGAGTGGGAAGTCCCAATATTTCTATTGGAAGAACATGAATAAAAAAGCTCCCTTGGGATGCTTATTTATAGCTGTCATTTGTGGAAAGAAAAATGTATAGTTGACACTTAAATTTACATGTTAAAATGCTCTTTTTTAAGTTTAAAAAGACTTCTCTCCACAATTTAATAAAAATGGAATGTCAAATATTTATAATGTATCTCATATTTGTAAATGAAAAAAATAATAGTATATTTCACATTGATTTATGAATATTTATTTAATAATATGTTGCATATTTATTGATTAAAATATTAGTTGAATGTCAATAATCTAGGATAAGAATAAGCTGTGATATCTGGAAACTGGAAAATTGGGTTGAATTAGGAATAAAACAACCACAACCAGGTGGAGGCCCTAACACTATACCAAGAGATAAAATTCTTATATCTAGTATGCATAATGAATGTTTCAATTATAAGATATTCGAACATTATTATACAAAACTAGCACATCTACATTATTTACACATGGTGAACTTTCATAGGTATCACTATCCATACATAATTATAGAGTTGAATGATGACTTTATGTACAAGTCACACTCTCCTATGGATATCTTCTAATGCTCCAATGGATAGATATATGAACCTCGAAACAATGCATGGGTATATGTAAAGGTGATTTTAGTAGTAAATTCAGATGATTTGGGTAGATGGTTCGATCAACTGTAAAATGTGAAATAGTATTAAAATTGAAATAGTGGGTTTCTATTATTAGACAAACGTGGCTTAAGGAAGAAATATAAGAGGCATTTAAAACATAGTTAATCTACAATCCTCTTAATTACCCATAGAAATGAAAAAGACACTCAAATGTTCCTGTTTAGATTTAAACCTCATCCCTCCCCCTTTATTACAATGAAGAATAGTCTCTTATATTTTAACCTTTCATGTCAATCTTTGAATATGTATTGAAGAAGATTAACCACACACACTTAGATTGTAGATTCCTATTGGCATAATTATGAGCAAATCAATCACTCTTTTTGATGGAAAACTCCCTAGGTTAATTCTAAGAATCCATAACAAATACCATTGCTTTCAATATATGGATTACTTTCATGTCTTCAAACATACTTCCTATCGATCTTTGCATATGTATTGAAAGAAGATTAATCATGCACCTTTTAATTGTAAACACCAATCAACATAATTATGAGAAAATCAACCCCTCTTCCCAATGGCAAACTCACCAAGCTCATTCTAAGAATGTTACTAAGAATCCAAAAATAACATTGTTGCTTTGAATCTATAGAGTACTCTAATAGGTACTTTATGTCTAAGTTTGTGTAAGTTTGATTGTGGTGAAGTCATATCGGTGCTTGAATACGTATGATCTCTGTGAAGGTGGTGTGAATCTAATTGTGTTTGCAGTTAGAGTGGTGTTTGAATATGTATGATTTGTTATTTAATGTGATATGAAGTTGATTCGAATGATTGTTATTGAAATTGACGTGCGTCTAAGGGGTTGTTCCCCATCTTGAAATATTTTCTAACTCCAAACACAATTAAATTGACACCACCTTCAGAAACATCATACTTATTCAAGCACTAATTTGACTTCACACACAATCAAACTTATACAAACTTAGACATAAAGTACCTATTAAAACCCTCCAATACTCTATTCAATCCCTTAGATACATAATTATAAACCCCCCTAATACTTGCATGTTTTTAATATAATAAAAATACCCCTTGACCCTTATATACTAGGCAATATATCGCTTCCATATTTTAGGATATGAAATCCAGCAATAAGAACTCACATGCTATACTATTTCCTACTTAGTGAACCCCTTATGATTTTACAAAATCTTGAGGAAACATAAGGATCTCATATTTGACAATAAGACTTCAATATTCATTGTTACTAATCAAGTGCATTGCCAGGAAGAAACTCATAGCATTAAACATGTTATAATATCGGAAACCTTTCTTCAACAAAAGATACAAATTCAAGCTCTAGAAGCATAATGCAACCAAATTCGACAATTTTTCACAATTCTAAATAAGGAATCTGAACCTGTTGCATCCAACATTAAAATGTCATCAAGATTAGTTCTTGTGGAGCTCAAGGAAAAAATCAGTTGTCCACTAAATTCCTACATAGGTAAACACGAAGAACCAAGGATATCTTCTCTCACCTATTGATCAATAAAAACACATAGCAATCATGTCTTTCATTGAGGCTATATTTCCTTTGTGTTAAATTCAAAGTAGGTTTGATATTAGTTGTATTTTTTTAATATGTTAGGGTCCTACCCTAACCCCCTTAAATAAATAGGATTTTGTGTATTGAGGCCATATATATTAAATGAAACCCATAATGTAGATATAGTATGAAAATAATATTTATAAGGTAAATTACTAGACGGTTCTTCCTGCTAGAAAGACCCTTCACTAGAAACTATACAAAGGAGTAAAACAAATGGAATAAGATGTCTTGTAAAATATATTGTAGTTGGAGCTCTGCTCATTTGGATGTTTCCCCCTTGAAGACGCAAGTGAACATTTCTTTCATTAATAAATTGATTGCTATTGTGGCATTTGGTTATCTACAATTGTCTATTATTGTTGTGATTCTATCATCTTATTTTGAAATCTTTCTTTGTTCTATTATGTTTTCTTTGCATTTCTTGTTCCTCTATTAAGGTACATAACATCTGGTATCATCTTGAGCCAAACAAATTAGAATTTTTTTAGGTTAGATACATGTTTTGGGGTTTATAAATAACTCAATTATATGTTGTCCAATGGGTAAATATGCATTCATGAAATACCGCACATAGGAAATACAAGAGGATTCACCTAGTTGGACACCCTTGTAACCTATGTTGGTACCCCTTTGAGTAGTATCACATGAGACAACACCAATATACCGAATGTCACTTCTACATACCCTCAAGTATATGAAAAGTCTCCTAACTTAAAACCAAAATTAAGTAATCCAATCGGTTGTCTTGCATCTATAGTGGCACTGAGTAAAACACTCTAGAATATGAGAAAATCAACCCCTCTTCCCAATGGAAAACTCACCAAGCTCATTCTAAGAATCCAAAAATAATCTTTTTGCTTTGAATCTATAGAGTACTTTAATATTTGACCTTGAACATAGGGAACAACCCTAGAAGAGAAAATATTTCAAGATGGGGAACAACCCCTTAAACACAAGTCAATTTCATTAACAATCATTCCAATAAACTTCACATCACATTAAATAACAAATCATACCTATTCAAACACCACTCTAAGTCCAAACACAATTAGATTCACACCACCTTCACAGAGATCATATGTATTCAAGCACTAATATGACTTCACCACAATCAAGCTTACACAAACTTAGACATAAAGTAGCTATTAAAACCCCTCAATACCCTAGTCAATCGCTTAAATACATAATAATAAATCCCCCTAATACCTACAGGTTTTTAATATAATCAAAATCCTCCTTAACCCTTATATACTAAGCAATATTTCACTTCCATGTTTTTTAATACTAAATACCACAATAAGAACTCACACACTATAATATTGTTTATTTAGTAAACCCCCTATGATTTTACTGGATCTTGAGGAAACATAAGGATCTCATCTTTGAAAATAAGACTTCAATATTCATTGTTACTAGTCAAGTGCATGGCCAAGAAGAAACCCATAGCACTAAACATGTTATAATAATGGAAACATTTCTTCAACAAAAGAGACAAAGTCAAGCTCTAGAATCATAATGCAACCAAGTTCGACAATTGTTCATAAATCTAAATAAGGAATCTCAACTTGTTGCATCCAACATTAGAATGTCATCAAGATTAGGTCTTGGGGAGCTCAAGGAGAAAGAAGTTGTCCACTAAATTCTTACATAGGTAGACACAGAGAATTAGATATATCTTCTCTCACCTATTGCTCAATAAAAACACACAACAATCATGTCTTTCATTGAGGCTATATTTCCTTTGTGTTATTTGAAGTAGGTTTGATATTAGGTGTATTTTTTTAATATGGGTACTGCCCTAACCCCCTTAAATAAATAGGTTTTTGTGTATTGAGTTCATATATATTAAATCAGAGCCATAAAGTATATATAGTGTGAAAATACTATTTATAAGGTTACTTACTATAAGGTTCTTCCTACTAGAAAATCCCTTCACTAGAAACTATACAAAGGTGTAAAAGAAATTTAATAAGATGTCCTCTGAAATATATTGTAATTGGAGCTCTACTCATTTGGATGTTTCCCCCTTGGAGAGGCTAGTGAACATTTCTTTCATTAATAAAGTTATTACTATTGTGATATTTGTTTATATATAATTGTCTATTGTTGTCGTAATTCTATCATTTTATTTTGAAATCTTTCTTTGTTCTATTATTTTTGCTTTGAATTTCTTGTTCTTCTATTAAGGTGCATAACATCTGGTATCATCTTGAGCCAAAAAAATTAGAATTTTTTTAGGTTAGAGACATTTTTGGGGGTCTATAAATAACACAATGATATGTTGTTCAATGGGTAAATATGTAGTCACAAAAGAGTAAACATAGGAAATACAAGAGGATTCGCCTAGTTGGACACCCTTATAACCCTTGTTGGTACCTCTTTGAGTAGTACCACATTAGACAACACCCACATACCTAATTTCACTTCCACATACCCTCAAGTATACAAAATGTTAGGATATTTAGACACTTAGGAGTTAGTTAAGATCAACTTGTGTAATATATCCGTTAGGTAAAAGTGTGTTTCTTTAGTATGCATTAGTATGCATTTGTAAATATTCTAATCAAACGGTCATGATATGTTCTAGACATAGAGTGATCCAACGGTTCAACTTCTCTTAGATCATACCTACCATTGATCCGTGGCTTAACACCCGATTGGTCTATGATCTCTATTTAAAGAGCATAGAGGGTCCTTGGCTAGTTGATCGATGATGAGAAGCTCATATGTAACTTTCTTTCTTTTGCATAATAAATTGCTCCAAGTAGCTATTTGGCTGGGGCCATGGACTGTTTCCCTCTCGAGGGTTTTAACCACGTGACAAACATCGGTGTGTTGATCTGTGATCTATTTATGTGAAACGGTTGCTGAAGGTGCTCGGTATTTTGGGAGTACCCTGTGTACCCGAACACAAAATGTCTTCTGAATTGAAACCAACATTAAGTACTCCAATATATTGGCTTGTTTCTATAGTGGCACTGAGTAAAACACTCAAGAATATTACTCTCTATTACATAGATAGTCAAGTAGTTCGACTAAGGGCATGATCAAGCCTTCTTAGTTAGTGTCACAGGAGACTGGGACAAGTACTCACGGGGTCTTCACTTAGTGAAAACATGTCATAGTTCCTTCATTCATGGGATATTAACAAATACCCCTAATTTCACTAGATATTGATAATTACTTACAAAATCATTTTCTTGATCCCCCCTCCTAATACATATTTCCAATTAAAAAACCCTTGTTTTTACAATATATTCCTTATTTTTACTAGAAACCCATTTTTATACCCCCCCAGCACCTATAAAACCCTCATACCTTATTCCCCAGCCCCCAATACCTACAATATATTGAGCTTATTTCCCACAATTAAAAACCTCCCTTTATGAATGAACATGATAAGATATTGCTAAACAAGGTGAATCCCTCATGCAAGTACTATTGTTGGACTCTACATGTATATCAAAGCTATATATCCTAGCACTCCCTTACTCTTAGGACCCTAAAATACCATCCTCTATGACTAGTGTGTGAAATTCCTACATAAGATGTTGTTGGCCCTAAGAAAAGTTAGGCAAAATTCGGTCAGAATTCTATTCGGGGAGATAAAGATTATGGTCACAAGAGGGAAGAGGAGCTGAGAAGGAAGGGGAATTTCTATGGAAGAGGAGTTTTGAAGGAAGGGAATTTGTGACAAAAGAAGAGCTGCGATGGAAGAAGAGCTGCAATGGAAGAAGAACCCCATAGAAGGAACCGCGACATAAGAAGAATATAGCAACTGAAAAAGACATTTCGGTTGATCGTGGGTAAGTAGTTAGTTAGAATAAAGCACACTTTTGGTAATAAATCATAATTGTATTTTGGGTCGATAGTGCCTATTTTCAGTTGTAACTAAATGTACGAAAATAGAAATGACAGCCTATCGCCTAGTAGAAAAGAGCAGTTGATTAAGACATGTAGAAGCTTATAAAAACGAGAACCCAAGCCGTGTGCGGCTTGTTCGTTCGTTCTAGGGGTTGGTCATTATTGTTTAATAAATTTAAGAGAGGGGAGATATTCTTAGCTATAGAATCGATCCAAGATGTGTGCAGATCGACATTTGAGAAAAGGAGAGAAGAAATACATAGACCGAAAACCAGAGAGCATGAGAGGAGAGAATTGTGTACGAGTTGTGTTAGGTCATGATTTTGTCTTCCTTATTTTTATGCTTTTGTTTATGTTTTTGAAATTTGCTAATATTTTTGCTTCTAGGAAATTTTGGTGTAAAGGTTAATTTTTAGTTTAATCCTTTTAGTTTTCATCATTTTGATTATTTCCTATTTTTAAGATTGCTTTTATAAATTTTGCTTAGAGTTCATTCTTGAAGGTTTCTACAAGGTGTATATTGACTAATGGTTTCATAAATGACACTAAGATCAAGATTAATCATATAAACCAAGTTTTAAAACTGGATTAGTGATTAAATGAGATGAAATTATGTGTTTGGACTTTCTTGTAGTGCAAGAGAAAAATTAATACACTAGCGCGCTACAAGAAAGTCGCAAGTGCCAAAATAGTCATTTTTCAGTCCGATTTTTTTGGGGGTTTCGTTCCTGAGGTGTTAACCACATCAATTATCACATTTGATACATGTATTTCCAGGATTATCATTGAAACAGGTGTATCGTCATCGTGTGAGGGGGATCGTGGCAATTATATGCAAGTTCATGGCGAATGATGACAGTGAGTGGAACGAGGCAGAATTTTTGGGAATATGTTCTTAAGCTGAATAATACGAAGGCATTGAAAGTCATGGTGGAGACATATTGCTGAGAAATCGAAGTTTTGACAGTTGAAGGAAGAATTATGGCTTCTTAGCGGTGACAGTTCGAAGTGATTTGGACAGTTGAAGACAGCTAGAACGTGCAATTCAACACCTAACCTTTGAAGGGATTGACTTCCAGCGCTTGTATTAAGTATTTGAGCAGGTACCGCGTGTGACATTTGATAGGGTTTGTTAAATTTGAGGGTTTTTCTGATAAATCCTATAATGTCAAAATTCTAAGGAAGGATATGAATTTTCTCACTCAATAGATTATGAATGATGAAATATTAATCAATATATCTAAGTATTCATCGTTTAAGCTAGTAAAGTTCAAAGCAAAACTATTGGAGGTCCCTAAATTTGTGATTAGGTCAAATTGTTGAAATTTGGTACAAAACATTTCCTAAACTCGTGATAGGGCAGACTGTGAGAGTTTGAAGATAAATAGACTACCAAAACTGTGCGAATTTGAAGATAAATAGACTGTGAGATTATTGACAGGTGCTGCAAACCATAGTGAAAATGAAGAAGAGTGGGAAAACCAATAGGGCTAAGCCCACTGATCTCAGTTGGATAGATAAATTCCCATAATGTGTTGAGCTATTTGAAAATGTAGGATGGTTGATATTTTTCAAGAAAATTGATGGATACAATGCAGAGGTCTCCCATAATTTTGCTTAGCGCTATGACAAAGACACTATATCTTTTGATACTTTGAAATTCAAATTGACCAAAGAGTTGGTAGTTAAGGCAACAGGAGTTAAAAATGAGGGAGAACTATGGTTTAAGAAAGTGCCATTCACCTTTAATGCACAAAGGTACCTACTACCTCGTATAATTCCAGATTTGGGTAAGGGTGTTCCCATTCATAACTTCAGGCCTGAATGGGTAGAACCTATTAAGGTTTTACAAAGTTATATTACATTTGAAGGAAGGTATGCCTTCATTTTTAAATACCATTTTAGGTTTCTTCAACACCTCAGTAATGAGTCAAAGATGAACCTGCCCTTCTTCTTGCTAAAGAGCCTGTAGAAGATGTCTTGCAGAATCAAAGAACACAAAAATTATACTAGACAGTCCATTTTTCGCCATGGACTTATCAAACTCATTATCAACAGTGTTTTGCAGAGTAAAGGAAAAACTTGGCAATATTTCATTTTTTGGTCAGGGTTTCAGAATAGTTAAGAAGGACAGTCTAATAGAAAACAAGCTGATAAAGGACAGACCTTGATCAGAAAGCTAAGACAGAAGATAAAGGTTAAAGATGAAGACAGTATTAAATTGGAGGAAGTTGCAGAACCTGCAAAAGAATATTGTGAGTCTAAACAACATCTAAATGACATTGAGAGAAAAGATTTGCAGTCTGATAATAAGGAGACTGAGCTTGTTCAGGATGATGCACCAGTAGAGAAATTTGTTTCTAAAAAGATTGTGCTTGCAGAGAAAGTTTCAGGTGATGAAGAGGATACTAAAGTCCAAAAACAAAGTCCAATCATAGTCCTGTCAGAGGATGAGACATGGCTGTTTGAGGAGGATAAACTTCATGTTATTGATGAAACTAAGGTTGGCACTAAAAAGGAATTTCACAGCCAGGAAGATGAGGTAGCAGTACCAAAGAGAAAGAAGCTAAAAGTTATTGAATTTTCCTCAATCACCCATCAAGGAAAAACTTTCAAAATGTTAGGGGAACTTGCTCTTGGGTGGAGAACAAAGACTAGACCCAGAAACAAGATCAGGCTGAATATGAAGAAATTGCTAAACCCTAAATTGAATAAAGAAGGAGTAACTGTGATAGATGACTCCTCCTCTGATGAAAAACTAGATGTTGATAAGGGTGACAGTAAAGGAAAAAGGCCAATGAAATCAAAAAGAGAATCTACCCTTACTGAGACTAAACTGTCTGATATATTTTTAGAGATACAAAGTCAAATGTTGCAGGAACAACAAGAAGGTGAGATAGAGGTTTCTCACTCAGAAAAGAAGCTGATGGTGGATGAAAATGTTCCCTGTGAGGCTGAGACTAAAGAAAACCAAAGTTTTCCTGAAACTCCTATATAATTGCTGCTAGAAGATGAAGAAATCTATAGGAGACTAAACAATCCATGGCTTCCCAATGAGATGCAAAGTACAGCAGGAAATAAAGCATTTGATTCAGAAAAAGAAAATTTACAGAGAACTATAAAACAGTATAAATATCAGGTGGAATATATGCAGGAGACAAATGATGGCTTGGTTATGGCCAATAGAAGACTTAGAAAGGATCTGGATGAGGTGAATAGCCACCATCAGGAGCTGATTGCAGTCTCAAAAGAGGCATTGAAAAGAAAAAGAAATACAGAGTATCAATTTACAATGTTAAAACAAACCATCAAAGATCTACAGCAGAAAAATGAAGAACTCACTAGAAAGATGGCAGAGATGGAAGCAAAGCAACTAAAGGCTAGAAGAAAGGCCCAAGCCCTAGAAGGGATAGCCTTGTTAGCAGAGGCAGCTAAAGTTCTATGAAGCTTGTTAACACAATCAGTTATTAGTTATGTTTTGAAGGATATTTCATTTTTGTAATTATTATTTTGATAGAACTATTTTAATGAGTAGGCTGAAAAGCAGTTAGGGTTTAGTCTTTAATCGAATTTTGAAGGATAGTATTAATGTATGTCACAAAGAGGACTAAGGGTTCGAATTTTTGGCTGGCAAGAGGAGGTCTTCAGACTTGTTCATAAGCTAAGTAAATGACTCTTATGAGTATTTGAAAGACTGATTATGAAATATATGCTCCATTTACCCTTCAGTTTGTTCCCTGGCTTCATTTATAGCTTGTTTTAGCTACTCAATTGGTAATTTCATTGCTGGTTTAAAGTTTTTATGCTTGTAGTGCTTGCCATTTGTGAATGAACTTCAGTGCTGTTTTCTATTGGATACATGGTTATTATATTATGCATCTCAGTTTTTCTATCCTTGTGATTTAGTTTTTATTTGGGTTATGAATGCATTCCCTCTTGTCATCAAACTTCACAACCAAAAAACCTTAAAAAACCCTAAAAACCCTATTTTGTTTTATTGAGATATTTGATATTATGTTGGCTTGTTTTCTTGTAGTCTGGAAATAATTTCTGGCATAAACATATTTGGCGCCGTTTCCAGGGAACGAAGTTGAAAACATATTTTTCCATGGGATACTTATCATTTCACTGGTTTTAAGAGGTGAACTTAAACTAGCATATCTTATAGACTACTTTTCACCAGTTTGTCATAGTGGCTACTAGGGGAATTGGAACTAGAAATAGACCTATTTCACCTTTGCAGCTGGGTGTTTCAGACCCAAAACAGATATTGAAAACAACAAGGAAGATTATAAGGTCTCAGTCATTATCAACCCTATGTGACCCTGATCAGTTGGATGGTTCATCACCTTCATCTGTTTTGAGAAAAGAAGAAGAAACTTCACCTTGGTTAAAGCCTATAATTCATGTCAGTAACTTTCAAATTTTCACTGATCCTCAATCATTCAAAAGGGAAAACCTAGTATCTCCTAGTAAGATACCTCTATTTCATTTGAAAGTAGGTAAAACCCCTTTTCATCCAAGTTCCAGCCAAATCTCTTCATCACCAACGTCATTCAGCCTTAAAATGGCAGCCCAAAATCAGCCTATAAACATGATGGACCAAATGGTTGCAGCCAGATATGCACCATTAGTTTTTCCTCACCCTTTGAATGCACTGCCTGGAGGTGACTATCATAAATACCTGCCTAGGTTTAATGGACAAGGTGAAAATACAGCTGAAGAGCACTGGGAAGCTTTTCTCAGTTATGCTGATAACCAGAACATTGAAGCTAAGGACGTATGGATGAGGATGTTTGTGCATAGCCTTGACGGAGATGTCAGAAAATGGTTTAGGGAGCTACCTGCAAATTTTATCACCATCATAGAAGAGCTTCAGGACCTCTTCATGAGACAATGGGGTGACACCAAAGACCATACTTATTATATAACTGAGTTTGGAGCCCTTAGGAGAAAGAAGGATGAAACCATTGCAGATTTTTCAAAAAGATTCAATAAAATGCACAGCAAAATTTCTGAAAAAATAAAACCTTCAGAAACATCTGCAAAACTCACATATGCAAATGCTTTCAATCATGAATTTTCTTTACTATTAAGAGAGAGAAGACCTATTTCTTTACTGAATATGTAGGATGCAGCATTAGAGGTGGAGTCTAACATATTGGCTTCCAATAGATTGAAGAAGGAAACAGCTCAGCAGATATATGACAAGAAAGGTAAGAAGGAAGCAGCTCCAGGGGTTTCAACATCTCATTCTTCAGAAGGAAAAATTGATGAGATGACCAAGTTAGTGAAGATTTTGACTACAAAATTAAACAAGTTAGAACTAGAAAGAAATTCCAGCAAGCATTTTCAAGAAGGTGAAAGAAACCCTAACAATCAGAACCAATTCAGAAAACAATTTGCTCCTCGTTTCATACCTAGAGAACGAAGAAATAATGATATTCAGCGAGAAAGGAGAGAGACTGAGGACCAAAGGGTACCACCACCTCTTCAAAACAATGTTGTTGATGAAGAAGAGATTGATGAAGAAGTGCTATTTGAAGACACAGATTAGGATATGAACTATTTTGGAGAAAGGTTGACTGAGGGTTTTCTCACTGAAGAAGAGTTTTTAAATGCAGAATATTATGATGTTGATATGTTTGAAACAAAGGATGATTTGAATCTGAAAATGGCTGTTGTAACTACTGATGTCTGTCAGAATGAACCCAAGAAGACTTTGAATTTGAGTTCAGGCCCAAAACAGGTAGTACAGAACCCAAAGAAGAAGGTATTTGTACCTACTAAACAACAATCGGATCTTGTGCCATAGAAAAAACAAATTCAAGATAAGCAAAAGAAGAACATGGAGGTTGAAGAGGTAAATAAAACTGTGCAAAATTTTAATCTGGAAAATGAATTGGGCAAAATAAAGATTCCTATGCCTTTTACTGAACTAATGAAAAATCCTTCTTATAAAGAATCAGTTCTTAAAATGATCGGTTCAGCAAACAATCAGCCTATTTCTGATACAGTGAATTTGCAAGAAGAAAATCCTAAGATTTTTATTGGATCACCCTTGGCTGAAAAAACTGAGAATGAAGCAGGTGCTTCATCTCCATTTTACATTACTCTGACAGTCCATGAACAAATGATACATAACTATTTGTTAGATTCAAGAGCATCACACAACTTAATGCCAAAGGCTGGTATGGAGGCTTTAGGTCTAAGTATAACCAAACCCTATCATGATCTGTATGCATTTGATTCACAAGCTGTAAAGTGTTTAGGTGTGATTAAAGACATGGTTTTCAAGTTGGCTCAATTACCAATAAAAAGTGTAATCATGGATGTGGTGGTAGCTGATATTACACCTAAATTTGGGTTACTTCTCTCTAGGTCTTGGGCAAAGAAAGTTGGTGAAACTTTACAAATGGATTTATCATATGCTACTAGTCCTATGTTTGGAGGAGAAAACAGAAGGCTGTACAAAGAACTTCAGTTTGCCTATATTGTGACCGATGATAAGAACCCTACCAACCATCCTCTTTATGTTGTTGATAAAGATTTGGGTACTTGCATGCTGCATTTTAGTGATGATGACAATACTGCTGGTTTGTTACAGGTGGAAAAGGAACAGCCAGTTAAATGCAGCAAGGAACAAGAAGATGAGCTTTGGCAATTGTACTTTGATGGATCATCTTGCAAAGAGGGTGCTGGAGCATGGGTTCTTCTCATATCCCCTGGTGGTGAAACAGTAAAGCTGATGTATAATTTAGAATTCATTACTACAAACAATACTGCTGAATATGAAGCTTTGCTGTTAGGATTGAAGGCTCCTAAATATTTAGGCATTCAGCAGATTTCTACATATGGCGACTCCGAATTAGTTGTTCAGCAGGTGAGGAACAACTATCAAGTGAAATAGGATTTGCTTAAAGTCTATAGAAATAAGGTATGGGACATGATTGATAATTATTTTTTAGCTTTTAACATTACCTATATTCCAAGGGACCATAATCAGACTGTTGATTCATTGGCCCTAGCTGCTACACATTTTAGAATTCCCAAAACCACACAGTTGAAGTATCCCATTGAGATTAGGTACAAACCATCTATATGTGATAATGTAAAGTAGTGGAGAGTGTTTGAAGATGACATTGAAATTAAAATATTTTTGGAGCTTACACATGAGTTTTCTAATTCCCTGATTGATCAGGAGGAAGATGATGAGGATGGAGATGTTGAAGAGATTGTTGAAAATGAAATTGCTAGCCACAAGATTATTGAACTAAATGGTAATTTCATCCTAAAAGTTTTGGTACCTTTAGAAAAGATATTTTTGAAAGATGATACACCCCTAAAACCTGTTGTACAGTCTTTAGAAGAGAATGTGGTGGATTGTAACATTGGCACTGCAGAACATCCTAGAATGGTGAAAATTTTGAAAGCACTCACAGCTGAACAGAGAAAAAGATATATAAAATTGTTAAAGGAACATGTTGATGTCTTTCCATGGTCCTATGAAGAATTGAGAACATATGATACTGGAATTATACAACATAAAGTCCCTTTAAAACCGAATGTTAAACCTTTTCGTCAGAAATTAAGGAGGATTAATCCAATCTTGTTTCCTGTTATTGAAAAAGAAGTGAAGAAGTTATTAGATCCCAAGATCATTGTTCCTCTCAGGTACTCTTCATGGGTGGCTAATCTAGTTCCTGTTAGGAAAAAGAATGGAGAAATCAGACTGTGTGTTGACTTTAGAAACTTGAATAGATCTTCGCTAAAGGATAATTATCCTCTGCCTAAAATTGAGCAAATATTGCAGAAGGTTGTTGGGGCACAGAGGATTTCTATGGTTGATGGTTTCTCAGGATACAATCAGATTTCTATGCATCCTGATGATAAAGAGAAAATAGCTTTTACTACTCCCTGGGGAACTTTCATGTATGATAAGATGCCTTTTGGTCTAATGAACGCTGGAGCAACTTTTCAGAGAGCTATGGATATAGATTTTGTTAGAGAAAAGGAAAAGTTTATGGTAATTTACTTAGATGATATTACTGTATTTTCACAATCAGATGATGAACATCTAAAACATTTGAAACAGACTTTCTTAAAATGCAGAAAATTTGGTTTGTCCTTGAATCCAAAGAAGTCACACTTTGCTGTCCAGGAAGGAAAATTACTAGGTCATTTAGTTTTTGCTGATGGTATAAGGATTGACCCCGAAAGGGTAAAATCAATATTGAATATAAGTCTAAAAAATATGTCCAATCTTTCATTGGTAAAATCAACTTTCTGCGTTGGTTTATACCAAAATTTGCCGAGACTATCAAGTAGATTACAGCCATGCTAAAAAAGGATCAGAAAGTCAAACGGACCACTGAAGAAAAGAATTCATTTGAAAAAATCAAGATGGCTCTTACTGAAGCTCCTGTATTAGTAAGTCCATATTTCACCAGATAATTTCTAACATTTTCATTTGCATCTGAAGATACACTAGCAGCTGTTCTATTGCAGAAGAATAAGGATGGTCTTGAGCAACCTATTGCATTCTTCAGCAAAACTCTCAGAGTTTCTTAATTAAAATATAGCATCTTGGAAAAATAGGCTTATTCTTTGGTGAAAGATTTGAAATTTTTCAGAATCTATGTTTTGCATTCCAAAGTTATTTCATATGTGCCTAATGCTGCTGTAAAAGATGTTTTGACATGGCCTGACAGCAAGGGGAAAAGAGGCAAGTGGATTGCTAAAATCATGGAGTATGATGTAGATATCAGACCTACCAAACTAGTCAAGGGACAAGATTTAGCCAAGCTACTAGCTGAATCAAATTGCCAAGCTTTAGGATTGCATGTTATGGCAGAAGAGCCAGCTCAGGAAGAAAATCAAGCAGAGTTGGAGAAAGAGAAGGTTATGGACTTCTACTCAGCATCCACATGGTACACAGACATTGTGTATTTTCAATTGTATTTGCAATGTCCTGAACATTTAGATAGAAAAGCTTCTAGATATTTGAAGCTAATAACTACTAAGTACTGTTTGGTAGAACAGCAGTTATTTTGGAAGGACCCAGGGGTTATTCTACTCAGATGCTTAGATAAACCTGAAATTGAACGGGTGATTTCTAAATCTCATGAGGGTGCTTGTGGAGGTCACAAGTACTCGAAGGAAACAGCATACAAGATCTTAAGAGTTGGGTACTATTGGCCCTCTTTGTTTGCAGATGTATATCAGCAGGTAAGAGCTTGCATCCCTTGTCAGAAGTTTGCTGGTAAACAAAAATTGTTGTCATTACCTATAAAACCAATTGCAATAAGTGCCCCTTTCTAGCAGTGGGGTCTAGACTTTATAAGAGAGATAAGTCCATCTTCCTCAGGACAACACAGGTGTATTTTGACTGCAACAAACTTCTTTACCAAATGGGTGGAAGCTATCCCTACTAGGAATGCCACAGATAAGGTGATTATGGAATTTATTGAAGAAAATATCCTCAGTAGGTTTGGGTGTCCTCAAAAAATAGTAACAGATAATGCAAAAGCTTTTAAGTCTAAGGCAATGGAAGAATTTTGTGAAAAGAATGGTATCTTGTTGAAACATTCAACTCCTTACTATCCCCAAGGTAACGGTTTAGCTGAGTCCTCCAATAAAAATAGCATTCAAAGTATTAGGAAACTGCTTAAGCATAATAAGAGATCATGGGATTCTATGATGAAATATGCATTATGGGCTGATAGAATAACAGTCAAGCAAGCAATTGGAACTTCTCCTTTCCACTTAGTGTATGGTATAGATGCAGTATTTCCTGTTCAGTTGGGCATTCCAATGATGAATTTTTTTCAGGATTGTTGGGAGGAACCTAATGATATTCAGAGAAGGATTTATGCAATGATAGAGTTGCAGCAGAATAGAGAAAAAGTGAAAGAAAAGGCACAGTTATATAGATTGAAGATAAAAGAAAGGTTTGACAAGAAAATCAAAGATAACACTTTCTTGATTGGTGATATGGTTCTAAGGTGGGATGCCAAGAAAGAGCAAAAAGGGAAACATGGCAAATTTGACAACCTCTGGTTTGTCCCTTTCCTAGTATCTAATTTTTTGGAAAATAACACTTTTGTCCTACAGACTTTGGAGGGTGAGGAATTGTCAAGTCCAGTTAATGGACGATTCCTCAAGCATTTCTACAGTTTTTGAGGGGAATTTTAGTTTTTCATTGTATATACCAGTGTGAGTAAAACACAATAAGGACTCCATAACCCAATGGAAATTTTGCAGATTAGTAGGTAGCAAGAAAGAAGGCACTGGTCTACAGGCTCTTGAAGCCTCACAAGGAGGACTTCATCCCGCAGCAGGAGCCAGATGTTAGGTCATGATTTTGTCTACCTTAGTTTTATGCTTTTGTTTATGTTTTTGAAATTTGCTAATATTTTTGCTTCTAGGAAATTTTGGCGTAAATGATAATTTTGAGCTAAAGACTTTTAGTTTTCATCATTATGATTTTTTCCTATTTTTAAGCTTGCTTTTATAAATTTTGCTTAGAGTTCATTCTTGAAGGGTTCTACAAGGTGTATATTGACTAATGGTTTCATAAATGACTCTAAGATCAAGATTAATCATATAAACCAAGTTTTAAAACTGGATTAGTGATTAAATGAGATGAAATTATGTGTTTGGACTTTCTTGTAGCGCAAGAGCAAAATTAATACACTAGCGCGCTACAAGAAAGTCGTGAGTGCCAAAATAGTCATTTTTCAGTCCGATTTTTTTGGGGGTTTCGTTCCTGATGTGTTAACCATATCAATTATCACATTTGATACGTGTCTTTCCAGGCTTATCATTGAAATAGGTGTATGGTCATCGTGTGAGGGAGATCGTGGCAATTATATCCAAGTTCATGGTGAATAATGACAGTGAGTGGAATGAGGCGGAATTTTTGGGAATATGTTCTTAAGCTGAAGAATACGAAGGCATTCAAAGTCGTGGTGGAGACATATTGCTGACAAGTCATAGTTTTAGCAGTTGAAGGAAGAATTAGGGCTTCCCAGCGGTGACAGTTCGAAGTGATCTGGATAGTTGAAGACAGCTGGAACGTGCAATTCGACACCTAACCTTTGAAGGGATCGACTTCCAGTGCTTGTATTAAGTTTTTGAGCAGGTACCCCACGTGGCATTTGATAGGGTTTGTTAATTTTGGGGGTTTTTCTGATAAATCCTATAATGTCAAAATTCTAAGGAAGGATATGAATTTTCTCACTCAATACATTATGAATGATGAAATATTAATCAATATATCTAAGTATTCATCGTTTAAGATAGTAAATTTCAGAGCAGAACTATTGGAGATCCCTAAATTTGTGATTAGGTCAAACTGTTGAAATTTGGTACAAAACATTTCCTAAACTGGTGATAGGGCAGACTGTGAGAGTTTGAAGATAAATAGACTGCCAAAACTGTGTGAATTTGAAGTTATATTACATGTGAAGGAAGGTATGCCTTCATTTTTAAATACCCTTTCAGGTTTCTTCAACACCTCAGTAATGAGTCAAACATGAACCTGCCCTTCTTCTTGCTAAAGAGCCTGCAGAAGATGTCTTGCAAAATCAAAGAACACCAAAATTATACTAGACAGACCATTTTTCACCATGGACTTATCAAACTCATTATCAACAGTGTTTTGCAAAGTAAAGGAAAAACTTGGGAATATTTCCTTTTTTGGTCAGGGTTTCAGAATAGTCAAGAAGGACAGTCTAATAGAAAACAAGCTAATAAAGGACAGACCTTGATCAAAAAGCTAAGACAGAAGATAAAAGTTAAAGATGAAGACAGTATTAAATTGGAGGAAGTTGCAAAGCCTACAAAAGAAGATTGTGAGTCTAAACAACATCTAAATGACATTGAGAGAAAAGATTTGCAGTCTGATAATAAGGAGACCGAGATTGTTCAGGATGATGCACCAGTAGAGACATTTGTTGCTGAAAAGATTGTACTTGCAGAGAAAGTTTCAGGTGATGAAGAGGATACAAAAGTCCAAAAACAAATTCCAATCATAGTCCTGTCAGAGGATGAGACATGGCTATTTGAGGAGGATAAACTTCCTTTTATTGATGAAACTAAGGTTGGCACTCAAAACGAATTTCACAGCTAGGAAGATGAGGTAGCAGTACCAAAGAGAAAGAAGCTAAAATTCGTTGAATTTGCCTTAGTCACCCATCAGGGCAAAACTTTCAAAATGTTAGGGGAACTTGCTCCTGGGTGGAGACTAAAGACTAGACCCAAAAACAAACTCAGGCTGAATATGAAGAAATTGCTAAACCCTAAATTGAATAAAGAAGGAGTAATTGTGATAGATGACTCCTCCTCTGATGAAAAATTGGATGTTGATAAGGGTGACAGTAAAGGAAAAAGGCCAATGAAATCAGAAAGAGAATCTACCCTTACTGAGACTAAACTGTCTGATATATTTTTAGAGATACAGAGTCAAATGTTGCAGGAACAGCAAGAAGGTGAGATAGAGGTTTCTCACTCAGAAAAGAAGCTGATGGTGGATGAAAATGTTCCCTGTGAAGCTGAGACTAAAGAAAACCTAAGTTTTCCTCAAACTCCTACAGAGTTGCAACCAAAAGATGAAGAAATCTACAGAAGACTAAACATTCCATGGCTTCCCAATGAGATGCAAAGTACAGCAGGAAATAAAGCATTTGATTCAGAAAAAGGGAATTTACAGAGAACTATAAAACAATATAAATATCAGGTTGAACATATGCAGGAGACAAATGATCGCTTGTTTATGGCCAATAGAAGACTCAAAAAGGATCTGGATGAGGTGAATAGCCACTATCAGGAGCTGATTGCAGTCTCAAAAGAGGCATTGAAAAGAAAAAGAAATACAGAGTCTCAATTTACAATGTTAAAACAAAACATCAAATATCTATAGCAGAAAAATGAAGAACTCACTAGAAAGATGGCAGAGATGGAAGCAAAGCAACTAAAGGCTAGAAGAAAGGCCCAAGCCCTAGAAGGGATAGCCTTGTTAGCAAAGGCAGCTAAAGATCTATGAAGCTTATTAACACAATCAGTTATTAGTTATGTTTTGAAGGATATTTCATTTTTGTAATTATTATTTTGATAGAACTATTTCGATGAGTAATCTGAAAAGTAGTTAGGGTTTAGTCTTTAACCGAATTTTAAAGGATAGTATTAATGTATGTCACAAAGAGGACTAAAGGTTCGATTTTTTGGCTGGCAAGAGGAGGTCTTCAGACTTGTTCATAAGCTAAGTAAATGACTCTTATGTGTATTTGAAAGACTGATTATGAAATATATTCTCCATTTACCCTTCAGTTTGTTCTCTGGCTTCATTTATAGCTTGTTTTAGCTACTCAGTTGGTAATTTCATTGTTGGTTTAAAGTTTTTATGCTTGTAGTGCTTGCCATTTGTGGATGAACTTCATTGTTGTTTTCTGTTGGATACATGGTTATTATATTATGCATCTCAGTTTTTCTATGCTTATGATTTAGTTTTTATTTGGGTTATGAATGCATTCCCTCTTGTCATCAAACTTCACAACCAAAAAACCTTAAAAAACCCTAAAAACCCTGTTTTGTTTTATTGAGATATTTGAGATTATGTTGGCTTGTTTTCTTGTAGTCTGGAAACAATTTGTTGCATAAACCAGTTGTAAGCAACATATAAAGAAGATTATGCAAGTTGGGTGTGCAGATGAAAGGCGCTAACCAATTTCTCATGCCAGACGAAGAGCACCTTTGTGGTTTTTTCTAGATGATTTTTCACGTTAAATGGTGTCTTTGTGTGTCTTTGATAATTATGTTTATGTCGAATGCATGCATGTTGTGAATTAGTGGATTTGAATATGCCACACAATGTCTGTTTATGAATAAACCCATATATATATATGTGTGTGTGTGTGTGTGTGTGTGTGTGTGTTGTGCTGCTTATTAACACTAAAAATTGTTCACCTAGATCTCTATGGTCTAAACCATAATCATACATCATATTCCCACCATTATTTCCTTCATTTTGACCTCTACAATTGTATTTCCACTAAATATGGTCCAAAACATCATTATTCCTTCCCCGTGAATGAAGGGAAGATGAGAATTTATTGTGATTTATCCCCACTCTCTCCAAAAAAGGGTCAAAATCTTAAAAATGAGAATGGGTCAAAATAACACCATTGACAATAAAATACTATGGTTCATTACCATGGGCCAAAAACCCTTGGACCATCCTATAAATACATTGTGAAGGACTCCCCCAAAACACTTTTTTCCATTTTCTCTCAATCACATCATACATTTTTCTCCATTATTCCATATTTTTCCACGCCATTACCCATGGTGTATGTTGAGCTTGCTCCATACCCATTTGGATCCATTCCCCCATCCAAAAAATAGTTGTGGAAGAGACTGGAGACCAAAACCATGGAGTTGCATGACCATTTCCTAGGACGGATACAGTGGACCAACTTCAAAAGAAAGGTTTGTTCATTGTTATTTCTTGCATTAGTTAGTATTATATGTTAAAAAACCTAAAAATATTGTTCTTTTTTTTTTCTTTACTGATGTTATTGTTGAACTCTACCCTATGTTCTGGGAAATCTAGGGTAGGTGCTTTTGCACGTAGCTAGGGAGAAATCCCCACTACACTACTAATAAATTGAATCTGTGATAAGGCTTTTTATGTTGAATACTATAACATGTGTCAACTAGTAAATAGATTGTTATCTTGAATGAATAAGAAAGAACAAGAAGTAGATATGATGAGATCTCGATTAAAAAGGAAGATATTGTGATGCGTGGAGACACTGGAGGTTCGCAAGGTTTTCTGATGAGCGTTTCAGCACCCAACCCTAAACACGGATCTCCCCTACATTTGGAAGTGAGGGCATCCCTTACATTGGTAACAGGAGCATGGTAATGGGGGATTCTATAGGGGAGATCTCCAACCCCTCCCAAAAGGATCCGATGACAAGCATCCCTAAGAGGGATAACAGAATACGACCACCAAAAATACAAACAGAAAATGCAAAGAGGGAAGCATGTAAGAATAAGAATTGGAAACCATGAACATAAAAGGAAGATGCATAGTGAAGGAAAAAGAAGTACCCACTCTGCAAGTCCAAGTCGAAGGATTCATATCGCATTTATAGCACATGAGAGATCATGCCCTCATTGGAAAATTTGTATAGATTTGTCCCTTGGAGAAATCCCTACTGTGGTGGATAAATATCACCTGGAAACCACTAGGGCATTACGACCTCCACCTGGGTGCAAAGGGATTCTTCAATGTGGTTTTCTTGAACCTTGAGGATAGAAACAAAATCTTTGAAGGAGGACCCTATTTATTCAACTCTGTTGGGATCTTATTAAAACCATGGAAGGATATTTTATCCTAGATAAAGAGGATCTGGCATACGTTTCGATTTGGATCAGATTATACTCCCTTCCATTGGAATATTGGCACGAGAGCATCCTGGAGGCTCTAGGAAATACAATAGGATAATTTGTCAAAATAGCATAGCATACCGAAAGAATGAGATACACTTGATACGCCCACATATGCATATATAGACATAACAAAGGATCTAACAGAAGGCATAAATATGAGCTAGGAAGATGAATACTGGTTTCAATCTATGGACTATGAACACATACCATTCAGATGTAGCAGATGTCATGATCATGGGAGCTTGTTTAGATATTTTCCTGAAAACAAGCCTACACTCTTTCAAAAGGGAAAAGAGGTGAAGGATTCTGACAGCTTCACCAAAGTAATGGGGAGAAAAAGAACCGCCAAGCACAATCAAGGACCAGAGGTAAACAAAAAACCCACTTCATCTAATACTTTTGATGTCTTACAACATGAGAAACTACAGAAAAATCGTGACATAGTTGAACCCCACATCGAAGGTAATAAGAAACAAGCAAATAACGAAGGCAAAGATCCATCCCAAACAAATCTCCTGGAGCAGCAAACATACATGGAATTGGTAGAAGATGATATGGAAGATATAGATCTAGGGGATCTAGATCTGGATGAGTTAGAAAAATTTGTTCAAGACCCCAAAAAAGGGATTATTCTATCTCAACAAGTGGCATTACTCAAGGAAGCTATCATTAAAACCAGAAAAGATAAAAATATTGGAATGGGTACCGACAATTTGGGGGCCAAGATCCACGAAGTCATCAAAAGAACCGGCAATGAAATGCAATGAAGAAGAAGCAATCAGTAACATATCAAGGATATAGGGGAAAAATTGGTCGCTTTAGGGAAATTCCTGACCATTGAGGAAACCTTATCCATACCTTATGAACCCCCCCACTGAAGCTCATATCCTAGAATATCAAGGCTTGTTGTGTGCCCCACAAGAGAATATTACTAAGAAGGAAAGTTATAGTGGAGAAACCCATAGTTATGTTTATACAAGGAACCAATTGTTTAGAATAAAACTTCATATCCATGGCCACTAAAATATGGAAAAATACCGACTTGATAACACTTGATGCTACAAGGGCCACTGGAGGTTTGGGAATAATATGGAACCCCCTAGAAATTAGTCTCTCCAACTTCTTGGCTACTAGATTCACCATATCGGCAAGATTTCACATCTTGGGCACCGGCTTCAAGGGAATTATCACCAATGTTTATGAGCCCTTCCTTAACTTCTTGCAAAATATGAAAGCACTGGGTGGGGCAGAACACTGGATACTCGGAGGATATTTCAATCTCATTCACAACCTACAGGAAAAAAAGGGAGGAATCCACACCCTTAGCACCTCTAATGTTTTTTTGATAACCTGATCAACAACTTGGCTCTAGTAGACATCAACACAACCAACAATCTATACAGTTGGAATAATAAGCACTCTAGGGATCAACACATTTCCTCCATATTGGATCGCTTCCTTATTTCAAAATTAATTCTTACAGGAGGAGAAGATATAGAAGCCCATGTCCTCCCTGTGGTAGGCTCGGATCATTGGCCCATTAGTCTTCACTGGTGTGGAATAGGAGAGCATTTGAGAAGGCCCTTTCGATTCAAAAAATTCAGGCTTGCCCACCCTGATTTCCAGCCTCTCATCCAACAATGGTGGAATGACTTTCATCCTCCTACAGGAAATCCTATGTACAAGTTCCCAAAAAAAAATACATCAAATATCAAGTTAAACTCTGGAATAAAGAAAATTTTGGCAACATTCACATAGAGAAAGCTCAGCTCGAAAACTAGCTAGAGGATCTTCAAAGAACAATTATTCTTGAGGATTATACGGATTCCATTAAAATGGAGGAGAGGAACTTGCAGGAAGCATTGGAGAACAGAGAAAAACAAGAAGAGGCTTTATGGAAATCCAAATCAATAAACCTCTGGCTTAAGGAGGGGGAAAGGAACTCATCCTTCTTCCACAAAGCAATGATTCAGCACAGGAAAGCCAACAAAATTGTGTGTTTATAAGGTGAAGATGGTACCATTGTGGAAAAGCATGAAGACATTGAGAAAATTATCATGGATCACTTCAAGAATTTACTGAAAGAACTAGAGGTGGAAAGAAATAATGAGATGGAAATAATCCTGGATAACATCCCCAGCCTGGTGACGCCAAAGTAAAACAATCTCCTTCTTCGTCCCATTACGATGATAGAGCTTGAAGAAGCGGTTAAACAATTTTAAAATGACAAAGCACCAGGTCCAGATGGTTTCACTACCAACTTCCATGTCTGATGGAATACCATCAAAGAGGAGATCTTGTACGTTGTGGAGGATTCATTAAAAACGAGGAAAATCCTAAAATATTTCAACTTGACTTTCCTCTCCCTCATCCCAAAAGAAAATTGAGTGGATTCTCTAGTTAAATTTCAACCCATAGCTCTCTGCAATGTTATTTTCAAAATTATCACCAAAACCATATCCAATAGGCTTAAGCCCCTTCTACCTAGTCTCAACTCCAAACAGAAATCTGGTTATGTGGATGATAGACAAATTCTGGACAACATCATTCTCTCACATGAAATCAGTCATTCTTTCAAAATCACCAAAAAAAATGGGATGCTTCTTAATCTTGATCTCTCCAAATCCTTTGACAAACTCAATTGGGAGTTCATGAAAAAAATGCTTTTGTCCTTTGGCTTCTGCCACCACTGGGTTAACTAGATCTTCACCCTAACCTCCATCGCTTTCTTCTCCATCCTTGTCAATGGGACTCCCTCACATACTTTCCAACCCTCTAGAGGTATCAGACAAATCAATCCCCTTTCACCTTTTCTCTTTTTCCTTATGATGGAAGTCTTGTGACACCTTCTTAAAGCAATTATTCTCAACCATGATCTCAAAGACCTCACCCCTCACACCAGTTTGGAGCCCCACACCCACCAGCAATTTGTTGATGACACCATGCTTATGGGTAATTCTTCAGTGCAGGAAGTGAAAGCCATCAAGAAATGTCTCCTTACCTTCCTTACAGCCAATGATCTTGACATCAATAAAGAAAAATCCTAGATTTACTTTTTCAATACATGTTAGACCACGAAGTGCAACATCCTTCGCATTCTTGAGTTCTCAGAGGGTCATATCCCTTACAAATATATCGTCGCACCCCTAACTGACTCTTTGATTATGAATGTTTCCTGGAGAGACCTTCTAGATCATGTGAAACAAAAACTCACTTACTGGACTTTTCACTCACTTAACCTCCCTATCTGCCTGATCCTCATCAAAGTTGCTTTAAAGGCAATGCCGCTTTACATGTTCTCTATATTGGTTGCTCCCAAATATGTTCAAAAAAATATATGATCTTTGCAACATAATTTTCTTTGGGAAGGCTCGGATGACCATAAGAAATGGTCATTGGTGGACTAGAACACCCTTTGCATTCCCAAACTGGAGGGAGGTATAGGAATCATAGATCCCACCATCAGCAATCACATTGGCAATAATAAGATTTGTTGGAGATGATATACTCACACCTTCGAGCCCTAGGAATTTTTATGGAAAGAAAAATATGCACCTGCCTATACCAAGCAGAATCTCATCAGATTCGACAGCAATGTCAAAGGATCACAAATTTGGAACTCAACGCATGCCAATCACAAAATAATACATAATTTGAGCTATTGGATGATAAGGGATGGAAAGGCAGCGAATTTATTCCAAAACTCTTGGAACCAACAAATCCTACTCAAGGATGACCACAATATTCCCATACTAAAAGAACAGTTACAATTCAGACATCTTTCCAAAGTTAGCGATTTCTGGAGCGAATCCAACCCAAAGGAACACTTCAGGAAATGGAAATGCCTATATTGGTGGCAGAGCATCAGCCCCATTGAATATCTCCATGCTTTTTGGGAGGATCTCCAAACTCTCCAAATCTAGATAAGCAATGACAAGGATAAAATAAGATGGGTCTTCTCACAATATTGAACCTTTAGCTTGAAACAAGTTGTTACTACTCTTACCAACACCATTGGGGAAGGTCAAGACAACATATGGAAAAGGATATGGAGAGAAAACCTTTTGCCTAAGATTTCTAATTTCCTATGGATTCTCCTCTGTAGACGCATACTAACTAGTGACAATCGACAAAAGAGAGGTTGTATAGGACCAGATTAGTTTTGTCTATGCAAAAAAAATGGAGAAACCATAGACCACCTTATTGATGCATGCAACTTCATGGATAAAATATGGAAAGAAGGAGAAAGGATATTCATAGAAAGTGATAGAAGAAAGGGACGTCTAGACCTCTCTATATATCATTGGCCTCACCAACCTTTCAACATTTTGTTGATCAATATAATATGGGAACTATTCCTTGGTTTCTTCATTTGGGAAATTTGGATTGAAAGGAACAACAGAATTTTTAATAATCGGATTAGAAAAGAGGAGGAAGTCTGGGAGACTCTCAAAAAACACATCCTGGAAACCCTGAAGTTAACTAAGTGGAGAGACAAGGATCTTACTACCAACAAAAGAGAAATGCAAATTCTCCAGGATTGGAGCATCAAAACCATCCCTGGATACATTAGGCATGCCATTAAGAATACGATCGACATGAGATCTCCTAACCAGTGGTCTTGACCCCCCAAGAACCTATAAACTTAACTTTGATGTGGCCTCCAAAGGCAATCCGGGTCCAGCAGGATTTGGTGGAGCTATACAAGGTAAAGAAGGGAAAATATAGGGAGCTTATTGGGGCTCAATAGGAATATCCACTAATAATGTGGCAGATTTGGAAGGATTGTTAGTCGGTCTCAATTGGGAAATCAATAAGAACTGGCTTCCACTTATACTGGAAGGGGACTTGTTCCTTATCATTAACATGGATAGTAGGTTGCACGTCGGCTCCGTTGAAAGTAAGATATCCAATAACTAGTGTTTGGAGAGAAAACTCAGAACTCTATGTGATATCCTCATCAAGTGTCCAGCAATCATCTTCCATCATGTCAAAAGGTAAGCCAACAAATCGGTCGACTCCATTATCAACAAGGGGGTCTTGGTGAAGTCCACCTTTAAATTCTTTCACTGGAACGATTATCCTATTCAGGAAGACAGAGTAAAATGGCTTCAAACAGCCACTTAGGACCATGGTCTCCCTATGCGGGTGAGCAACAAGTAGAGGATAGGAGGCATGAAAGAGGGTAGGAACATGCAAGGACACATGTCAACCCTTCCCACACTCTACTGCATGCATGGATACTAAGATACTAAGAGCTTCTGCAAGCACTGTGATATTTGTCAAAGGACAAGAAAAACATCGTGCTGCGACAAGCTGCCACTTGCGCCATAGATAACTCTTCAAGCATTTGAAAAGTGGGTAGTTGGTTTTGTTGGACCAATCAGCCCACCAAGGAACAGAACTGGTGCGCACTACATCATTACTACAATAGACTATTTGACTAGATGGGCTGAAGTTGTGCCTGTTAAATATTGTACCGCTGCGACTACGAAAAAGTTTTTGTTCAAAAACATAGTGACTCGATTTGGTTGTCCAAAAATACTACTAAGTGACCAAGGTACGCATTTTGTTAACAAATTAATTACTGATCTTACTGGAGAATTTCAGATCCAACATAAAAATATGACTCCCTAACATTCTTGGGTGAATGGAGCGGTCGAAGCTTTCAACAAGATTTTGGAGAATGCACTGACTAAGGTATGCAATGTACGCCAAGATGACTGGGATCAAAAATTATCAGCTGTGCTCTGGGAATATTGCACAACCTGCAAGCGACTAACAGGGCACAACCCATTCAGACTAGTATATGGACAAGAAGTTGTTGTACCAATGGAGTACATTGTACCAATTTTGAGAATCCCTGCACTGACACAGATGACTGATGAATATGTTATCGAGTAGAGGTTGACACAGCTAGTGCAAATGGAAGAAGAACACTTCGTCGGAGGATTCCATCAGACAGTTGAGAAACAGCAAGAGAAAGCATGGCATGTTCACCACATTTGAGTTAATCCTTTCGAATTTGGAGGACTTGTGTTGCTGTATGACAGCAAATTTTTCAAACACCCTGGAAAGTTAAGGACACATTGGCTAGGACCATATGTGGTCGCACACATCACCGATGTGGGCGCAATAAAAATGCAGAAGCTAGACAGTACCTATGTCACGAGTATGGTGAAGGGAAGTCGCCTAAAACCATACTACAATGGTCATAACATCCCGGGCTAGAATCGTGTTTCACGACGGGAAAAAAAAAGAAGGTCCAAAAGACGTAAAAATTGTTCAGTCGCACATCTGTATTGGGACAAGTGCGAAGCACAGGAGAAGGGTGACAAAGTGAACAGAAAACCAAAAAGTGCACCAAAAAGGTGGAAAGTGCTGCAAAAAGCGGAAATGGTAGGCTGGTCGGCATTAAAGTGCAAATATCCGGCTAATATTGCGGTGGCTGTGACAGCTAAGTGTCATTAATTTCATGTAATACGAGGAGAATGACAGCTATTGAAAGGTCACATCCGACGGATATGCCATAACTATTCTAACAGGAACAATGCAGCACTCAATTTAACGACATTAACCGACTGTTGCATGATGAATATATGATGTGGTGACTGGTATAAGTATAAGGCTTCACTGGCAAGAATTCTTTTACGACCATAGAGTGATCTAGACAGAACCAGAGCCGAGTGATTGTATAGTCAAACCCTGTCATCCTTCTCAAAGTAAGTCGACGCCCATGGTAATTGAGATCCCTAGTGAAAGTGAGCCATCAAACGCAACGGTTATCTCTGGTTTCCCAATTGAAGAAGAGAGTTTGTCACCTAAGATACAGTACCCACATCAAACGAAGGAGATGACCCTGTGCCATACTTGGCCAGGAAATACGCCAACTAGATCAAGTAGAATTATAACTTGTGACACGCCAGGAGGGGCTTCCTAATTGGCCCAATCAACAATGCAAGTGTCCAGTTTGCTGTGAGGATCTTATCTTGTAAGATGCTACACAAGATGAGGCCCAATCAGTGTTCGAAAATAACGATAGAACTCGTAGAGTTATGCATGTTGAGTGGAGGGTTCAATTGGTCGCGGTACCTACTAAATGAACTCATAGATGATGCAACGTAGGCCCAGCATGATCTCACCTACAAATTCCACTATTCTTGGATTCTCATCTTAATCTCATTCACTCCGTGGACCAACCCACCAAACTATGTACAGATGGATGTCCCACTACCTTGCCTTGGCGCAAAGTGCCAAAACTTGTGGGAGAGCAGAAAAGACAAGATCCAGGAAAATAACAACAACATTGAGTTCTTTTTGCATGCAGAGGCATTCCACGATGTTTTTCACCGGTCCCACCGAATCTACGCTGCAACGGTACATAGGTATGCAACATTTATCAACTTTCGAGTCGGGGCACATAATATGATCTTAGAGCTGAAAAGGGACTCGCCCAAACAAGTGCATCACACGGGATTCATGGTGACGGATGAGGATGTGGATGCAATCATCAACGTATGGCTGGAGGAATGGCACAGCCCACTGGTAGAGCCATTTCCCAAAGGATAGGATAAAGAGGACCCACCACTTCACCAAGTTCATGGTGAAGGAAATGAAGGAGGCGATGGATAGGATAACCATTCGCAGGATGAGGAAGAATAGGATGATGACAGGCCAGCCACATCGCAAACTAGGAAACAAGAAGGCCAACCACATCACAAAAAGAAAAAAGTGGACAAGGAAACGAACACAAACACCCTAACAGAAGACAATGTGGGGGAGCTCGCAGTAGCTATTGCTAAATTCGCACAAGACAACCTTTCCATCCTGAAGACGTAGCAAGAAATCATAGCTGAGAAAGTCAGGGGCCATCTGAATAAGTTGATCGAAGCAATCAACCAGGTCAAAGCCACTATTGAGGCTGAGATGTATGGTGTCGACCCCAATGTCTAGGTAGTCGCACCACAGTTAGTACCACCCATCAAAGTGACAATACAGACTAGTGTACCAGAGACCGAAATAGGCTAGAGTGCCTTTGATAATGTTGTGAACGAGTTTTCCACACTTCGGTTAGAATTCTCCAAGTTTCCCCTGAGTGAAGTCTACGAAGTACAGCAGGCAGGCGCATCAGAAATGCAGTTAAGAGAGAATGTTGTTTCCTATCAGGAAACAAAACAACAAAAGAAGGCAAAGGCACGCAAGGCCCTGCTAAAGGAAAAAGAACAAGAACTTCAAGGGTGCCTCAACCTTCTTGCTGAGAGGGAACAGGAAATACTGGTACGTGAGCAGAACCACCTCACACTAGCATTGACCATCAAGAGTGCCATGGCAGAATTCCCACCTGAGGCAGGCCAAGAAGATGAGGACTCCACGGCTAAGGTAACCAAGCTAGCGAAGATCATGCAAGATCTTCGGAATAAATTAGAAGAGATGCAAGCTAGACAGGTGTCGAGCACACCTCTAGAGGAGCTCAAAGAACAAAGGAAAGCAGCATCTAAAGCTGCTGAAAAAATAAAACAAGGAGAAACATCGTGCGCTAAGGCACTAGAAGAAGTTTTCGCGGTATGGGAAGTGCTTATGGATGACATGACTGTTGAAAGCATAAGGGCAAGCAAACGCATAGCTAAAGATAAAATCATTGTGGAGAAAGCAAACATGAAGAAGCTGGCCTTCCAAGAGAAGGTGGCCAAGATGACTAAAATCAAACAACTCTAGCAGGAGGTCCAGGCTCTTCAAGATAGAGAGCAGGCTAGAAAAGAAGAAGTTGAAGTGCACTAGTCAGAAGCATCGCGCATCACTGTTGTTACTCAACCGCTAAAGCAAAATCTTGAGACAATTGCACAGTCAGCAGATGCAGGTCTGTCGGAACATATTAGTTCTAACTGAGTAGAGCAATTGATCGCGTAGGAAGAAGAGGTATCAGAGGAAGTTGAGGGAGTGCAACGGATGGTGAAGGAATTTCAAGACAAGGTTGGTCCTGGGACGCAGCTAGCACCACAGTCGTAAAATTTTGCAGGAAGAACACTAAGTTTTGTGACACAAGATTTTGGGGGACAAGCCCATTTTTTCTTAGTGGCTCGGGATGAGCCACATGTGAGTGTTGGGGGCCCATTGGGCTAGGAAAGGATACAAGGAAGAAGTTTGCGTGTAAGCAAAAGAAGGTATGTCACACACATGACAAGAAGGAAGGAAGGTCGCGAAGGAAGCAAAGGGACCAGTGCAAGTGAAATAAAGATGCGTGTGATGGAGGAAAAGAAAGCATTCAGGCGTACAAGTGATAATGGCTTGAAAGCAATAGGTGAAGATGGTGGTCGTTAAAGATGGTGTAATCCTGTGGCAACGCACATATGAAGGAATATTTTGTAAGTCAAGCTGATAGTGCCTTGTGTCAGTCCATGACAGCCTATTGTGACGACTGATCACGACCTGTAACTAATGAGAAGTATGTAGTCGACCTTGCGTGGTATGATAGAAATTATAAATAAGACGAACTCATTCTGTATAAGGGTTGATTTATTGGTGTTGTTATTGGCCATTTTTGTTGGTTGTCTAGATCCAAGGACACCATTTTG
Source organism: Pseudotsuga menziesii (assembly GCA_001517045.1). Taxonomy (NCBI): domain Eukaryota; kingdom Viridiplantae; phylum Streptophyta; class Pinopsida; order Pinales; family Pinaceae; genus Pseudotsuga; species Pseudotsuga menziesii. The sequence goes on along the minus strand of LPNX010905522.1, from coordinate 443,642 downwards.
CTATGTTTGAGTTAGAGTTAGTGGAAGGGAAGAATCAGAGAGGATTCTAGTAGTAGTAGTGGGATATTGAGCCATGGATCTTACAGCTGTGTGCGCGTACCGCTAGGAATAGAAGGAATATACAGCTAAGTGTGCAGACGGTAGATAGAAGAGTCGATCCATGCTATGTACGGATCAGTAGGAGTAGATAGAAGAATAAACTAGAGAGCATGAGAGAAAGAAGTCTAATTCATAAAATGCATATTATAAGATTAATATGCAAGTTGCAGACTGCAAGGTGCTGTATCCATTTCTCATGCCAGATGAAGAGCACCTTGGTGGTTTTCCCAAATGGGTTTCCACGTTATTCCTTGTGTTTAAATGGTTAATTGATGTTGCATATGCTAATGTGAATGTTTGTTATTTGCTTACTGTGTGTTCATAAGCTATTGTTGAATGCATCAGCACCATATTGTTAATCAATGAATGAATAATTGTTAAGGCATTGTTGGAATGTGTAAGCAAGTTTGTGGTTAATTTCTTAAGTTAAAACATAAGTCACAATGGCCTGTTAGTTTGAGGAATCAGTTGTGCTGCATAAGTTGTGACAGTTGTTAAGGTTAAGGACAAGGTCGCGTCATGTGTGCTCACATACAGTTGTGTTCAATCGCGCAGGAACCGTCCAGCTGTCCAAGATTCCTTCGTCGAGCGCCTTGGTTGCACTCCAAGGGACTATAATCCCTCACCAAATGCGGAAACATGGTTCTGGAAGTTACCCATTAGATATCTTGGGTGAGACTGCACCTGCCTCATAGGTGTTGCCGACGGAGTTATTCAGTTGGGCTGATGTCTTATGGTTTATTGTTGGTATTGTGGTGTTGTTGAACCACGGGCCATGACAGGAAGTTTATAGAAGCCAAAAGCTACTGTGTAAGTAGTTATCATGGCCAACAGGACACTGAATTGTAGAAATTAAGGGTATGGACCTCTTCGCCTGCACACAAAAATAACCCATAAAATAACTATTTAGCAAATAAAAACCTAGTTAAGAAGAAATGAACAAAAACAAAGTGGAGTCACCATAAATATGATTGTGGGGAAAATGACACAAGGGTGATCAATCTTCCCTATTATCCTTGGACCTTGCAACCAAGTGAACAATAGTAGTTATTTTCACGTCCCCACCCCTCATATCGATGATGGAGAGGACATGACTAGGCTGTTGTTGATGCCAAATGGGTGATCTAGCCCCATGAACATGATAATAAAAATGCATTGAGTTAAATACATATATAGATTCTTTATACATGAAATAAACAACGAAAGAAAAACACATTCATTCAAGCATTCAACATGTTCATAGTAATTCATAAAACAAATACAATTGCGAAAATTAAATACACAAAGAATGCTTATCTTGAGAAGAAGCTTCCCTGCAACTAGCTATGTTGTTGCAACGTTCCACCCAACCATAGGCCAATGTGATCAACAATCTCTCAGCGCCAATACCACCCCCGAGATGGGCATGATTTCCACAAGGAACTAGTGAACAACATGCTTACACACAGCAAGACCATACACCCATAATCAAGCCAACACATGGTTGGGTTTCACGGGCTATAAGGGAAACAAGCCAATAACATGGGGGCCTTGGACCTACTCATCCAATCCAACAATCACATCCAAACACACTCAACCATCTAACATATGGGTTCCTTGGACTTACTCAACCAAGTTAACACAAGCATGCACTCCACAACAAAGTACAATTGCTGGGTATAGACAAATACATCCTATAAGACAAAACAAAAAGGAAACAAGGGTAAAACAGCCCTCTAGTAACAATTTCAATTTCAAAGACGTCTATAGCTTCACGTGGGAAAAAACGACTGCCATAAACCCCAAAATTGTGGTTCTATCCCCCCAACCACTAAGCATAACCAAAAACGAGTTTGCAACCAAGAACAAATTGGTGAAATTGGGGAAAACCGCCCTGTGAGTGAAATACGATTTCACAAAACGATTTTGGGAATTGTAGAGGCTAAAAAGACCCCCATCCACACCCAAATCGTGGGTCTCCTGTGCCCATTCACTGCACAACTCCAAAAACAAAAATCTGGTTATGGAAAAATAAAGAAACAACAGAAAAACGTGGAGGTAAATGCTCAGCAAGCTCCTGTTGTGTTAGGAAGAACAAAACACCTCTTAGAAACCCCCAAATCGTCAATCCTTGCTGCACATTCACTTAGCCAGACCCAAGCGAATTTTTGGGCATGTAGAAATGGAGAAAAATGTAGAAAAGTGGGATGAGAATGCCCCAGCTTTCTCCAGCTGCGTGAGAGAGAAAACGCATGGGTGAATAACGTCTTGTGACTCCTTTTCGAAGTATTTACTTGGCCCATAAGTCAAAATTCATTTTCCAAAAAATGGGTGCTCTACCCAATTTGAAATGACCCCCATGCCTTGCCCATTCCCATGGAATAACTTCCTCAACCAAATTCTAGATGATTGGGCACAAAAGGACAAAATGGGTAGTTGACCACTTTATGGATTTTCCCTTAGACATTTGGCTTTTCCCCATTGGCTCAAAGGTTGTAGTGTTCCCCCCTCCCTATTCCTTGTGAAATCATGCCCTCATCTCTTTAACATTGCGGAGCATAGCTAGTTGTGGTATTTTTACTAATTTGCATTTTACATGATGTCTCAAACATATTGTGCTTGGCTAGCACATAAACCATCGGCATCAATTTTAATCGTCGATACAAAAAAAAAACTAAATATATGGTGGGTCCTTTTCCTTGAGCTCCACACCATGATCAAATAAAATATTTACATCATGTGCAATTCAATACCATGGGGTCAAAACTGGCGTGTTACAGTTATCGGTTAGGTAGACCAAGCACCCACAAGCAAAAGAAACTTCAACAAACACCCAAGTGAACAATCGCAGCTATGGGTTAGGTAGACCAAGCACCCATAACCTTGCTCTAAATTTCTCCTACAATATACATACCCATGGCTTGCTTTTATAGGCTAAGAGATGGATAAGAAACAACTAGATCCAAATGCGAACCCATTGACTCCATGAACCAGCTCTAAGGTACACAAAGGGGGATATTTAATTCCATCGGGTTTGGAGGGATCCAAATTCAAATTATTGGAGGTTGGGGACCATTATTGATCCTTCAATGTGCGGTTGTTATCTAAGCTCCATCCATTTTGGAAATCCCGCTAACATCGAAGGGAAATATGTGTTAGGCTCGCAATGCACAGAATTGATAATACACACAGTAATTCTAGAGAATAAGAACTTAACCATGTGTACTTTTCATTGGATTTTTTTTGGCATTTTGAAATCATATTGCTTCTTAGATCTGATGAGGATGTCTTCGGTGGGTTGCATGTTATATGTTTATGATGCATTATTGTAAGAATTGCAAAAATGTCACATGTTTGCGAGATTTGAGTGTTAACACAAGCATAATCAATAAAGGTAATGTGAATGTTATCATCCTTTGAGGAATTTATATTTACTAAAGAAGAAATTGTAAATTGAAGGTTGGTGTCACTCAAACAAAGAGGTTGGTGTTTCTTTCTAAGTTGTTGCTTAGTGGTGATGATTGGTGTCTCCAGTAGATTGGTGTCTATGAAGATCTCTAAGAGTAGGTTGGCTTCTTCCAATGTTTGTACAAGTGGGGATTGATGTCTCCACTAGGTTAGTTCCTACAAATATTTATAACAGTAGGCTGGTACCTACAAAGAATTATAAAGAGACATTTTGTGGTTTTCTCCAGAAAGGGTTTCCATGTGAATTTTATTTTCCATGTTATGTATATATGATTGTTTTCTTATGGTTGATGAATGTTAAAATACAAAACTTATCTTATATTGATTCACCCCCCACCCGCCCCCCCTTTTCAGTATAAGTTTGTTCTCAACATGAGGATGATTCTTGATCAATCGAATCTTCTTTAAAAGGGGCCCACCAATTTCTATCATGACAATAAAAATACCATCAAAAATATTCATAATATGCATTCGTGATCTTGCATATCATTAGAAACCTAATCCTATTCAACATTGGATGCACTATATCCATCATATCTATGCTATGAGACGTATTGCACCGATATTTGTCCCTTTAGTATATCAAATTGAGGATATCATCACCAAAATCTTGTTGGGGTCCACCTTCACTAGTTTGTGCAATTGTATTAGTGTGGGAAACTTAGCATCCAAAGGGCATGTTATGCTATGTTAGCATCTAACTATGGTCATTCTCAACTTAAGTGGGTTCATTTGAATTATTAGTGTAATATGTACATATGTCCATGACTCATATATCATTATTAGTTGTAATTAGGCATAAGGTCGTATTCTTTATCATTTTATTCTATTACTAGTTATGGTAATTTAGGCCAACCTATCCACATTTGATATGCATGTTCAATGACCCTCTTGAGTCTCCGGGTGTCTGCACTTGTTTTGTTGACCCATAATGCCCTCTTGAATGGATGCCTCCCTTCTTGAAGGGACACCTCACTTGAGTTGTGTATAAATAAACAACTAAAACTCTCAATTGTATTAATCTCATCCAATGTAATCTTCTTGATCTCTCTAATGAATAATTTTATGCATAAGGGGAAATACATCTTTGGTGTTCTCTTATGCTTGGACTTTCTTTATTTTATGTGTAATTGTGAATTTCTGATGTAGCACACTTGCACTTGTGGATATTTCTCTTTCTTTATAGTGCACTAGTATTTTAACCCACCTAGAACTGAAAAACATTTTATTTTGAGAAGACATTACTTTAAAAATTATTATAAAGTTTTAAGTTGTTGACCAAGGATGGTCAAAGATGACTATAATTGAATATTTTATTTATTTAAATAATTAAAAGAAGAGACACCTATCCAAACAAGATTGTTGAAGAGTTTTCACTGACCCACTAGGAGGAATGACCTATTGTAGAAAGCCAAAATGACAAGCGGCAGCAACAACATTCACTTTCTAGTTGTTGAAGGAGGCAACATTTATATAATTGTGGTCATGTTCCCTGGAAAGAGGAGCTAAGCATGTGGCTCAATTAATTGCAAAACTGGCCCATGGACCTAGGAAAGCTTATATATACCATTGAATGAGCAGGAGGCTCACTACATTCTAAGTGATTAGAGCCTTGTGGTTTGCTGGACTCTGAAAAGTTAGGAACATAAGAGGAATTTTGATGAGGGGAAAGCTAGAGTGAATTGCTAAGAGTTTTAAGTATGCAAGGGTGACTGCTATGTTACATAGTACTATGTAGGCTTCTACGCAACTTGTTCGTCATGGTTATTCAGTGAACATGCTCAGGGGTCCTAAAGCAAGTGATCTTGGCTGCTTTCAGGGGACGGTTGGGAGGAACGATCTTCTTTGGGTGTTTGTCCCCTTCAAAGTTTGCAGGTTCTATTATGTTCTGGTTATTATCTTTAAGTTTATGTTTTATTGGAAGGAAATTATGGATGTTAAAATCTTTCTCAAAAGTATTATTTGTCACTGTATTAAAGTAGGAACATATTTTATTTCCTATCAATTTTATCAGTAAATGTATGTTATTGTTTACTCAGAATTTTCACAATTAAAGTAGTAAGTTATCTTGTATTTCTTATTTAGAAACAGTATTGTCTTTTCTTACAATATTATTGATATTGAATAGTTACTATTACTATAGTTTTCCTATATATCCTTGCAAAACTTCTTTTATGTTACATATTTTACAAATAGGTTTAACAAAGCTAATATGTGCCTACCTATCGAAGATTCATCTGTCTTATCTTTTATAAATAAGGGTTTTTTGTGAATTTAGTAAAACCCTTAAATACTATTTTAAACCTGTTACACTATTAAACCCAATTCAAATAACTATGGATTATAGCTGTGGAAATTAAGACCCATACAAAAAACTAAAGAGTAGAAATATTATTATTAATATTAGTTAACCAGTAAAAAAATTCCATTTAGCCGAATGGCTTAGTAAATTCTAAATTTATGCAGGTATCATTTCTTTTACACAGCCAAAAGTCTTTTTTTAAATAAACTATCCAGTAACTATAGCCAAGAGGCTGAAAGGATTATCGTTTTTCAAAAAACTGAGTTAGGGTTAAAAAGTTACAATAATTAAATGAGAGTTTCAATATAACTATAATAAATAAACATATATCTTCTTTATAAAAAATCTAATTGTTCTACTATTAAAAATGTTTGAGGCCTGTAGAGGATATTTTATCAGGATTTAAATATTAATTGAAAACTACAGTAGTCGCGTATAAAATCCAACGAAATCAGGTCGTAACAGTATACAAATATTTTGGGAATTAATGGTGCTCCTTCTGAATCTTGCCGCTCAAGATACCGCCACGCTGCCCTTCGTAGGGTTCCTTGCTCATGCTCGAGCCGCCTCAGGCCGCCCCCATGGTTGCACCTGGGGGAGGGCACACCCCTCCCTCTTCTCCTACCTCCACCGAAGAAGCATTCAGAAGGTTATTAACGCCATCCGAAAAGAAGCCGACAGCCCCTTCCATTCTGAAGTTCATCAAGAAACTTGACGCAGTCCCTCAAATTGACCTTCCAATTGAACAACCCATCAATATTGCTTTGGCTCTGGCTAAGCGTGGATTGGTAGGCTAGTTCATGGGGCTATGGCCCTCAACAAGAACCACAGACGATTGGATCCAAAGGAATTGGAGGCCTCATCTCAAGAACAGTGTTACCTGCTACCCGGTTGGATGAGAGTTCTTCATTTTTGAATTCATATCCAAAGAGGACCGAGATCTTATCTTCAGAAGTGGCCCATACTTCATGGGTACCCAAGGTCTGTATCTCAATAGATGGACTCTAGATTTTGACCCTGAAGTTGATGTACCGAAGGAAGTTCCAGTGTGGGTGAGGCTTCCAAACCTCCCAGTTCACTGTTGGAACATACAAACCCTGGAAAAAGTTGGGAATGCTCTTGGGAGATAAATTGACAAAGCCGAGAACAAAGGTTAGTAATCTTGTGCCAGAATTTGTATAGAGGTCGATCTTGAAGCAGGGCCGCCTGAGGCAGTTAAACTAAAAGTGGGATCTTGGCACCATTTCCAAAAGCTGGATTATGAACAGCTACCGTTCAAATGCCGTCACTGTCATGAACATGGACATTTCCGGAGAAACTGCCCCAAAATACAGGTCCCTGAAGAGGGAGAAGGCTGGAAAAAAGTTAAGAAAGGGAAAATGACTTCCAAAAACTAGGAAAAAAAGGCCACAGGGGACATGCAGAACCAACCGTCAAGCTCAAATAAACCTAACCAGGAAGCCACAAAAGTTGCACCAATCGTTATTCAAGACGCTAAGGAACCACAAAAGATCAACGACCCAGCTGGAAAAGACCCAGCTTCTATCAGCATTGAAGAAAATCAAACTCAAAAACAGCCTAGCAGCAAAGAGGTAGAGTCCCAGGTTGCAGATCCATTGGAACCTGGGGAAATACCCCAACCCAATCCAGGAGTTTCGATGGCTGCTGAGGCCTCCGGACCCTCCAAAGAAACAAATGAGGACCCCTTGTTACTATAAACAGATCCAGGTGAAGAGACGGACGAGGGTGCCTCATCAAGCAGTTTACATGTTGTTTACCTCAAAAACCCAAGAGGGAGGAAATCAAAAAAGAAGAAAAGAGAGGAAGCAACATATCTGGCCATCCTCGAAGGATCGCAAAAAAATCTAAAAGGCATGATGCACACCAGATCTAAAAAAGGAACATCTTCGGCCTCAAAAGGGGCCAATCCCACCTCCCATAGTACTTAATGCGTTACATCTCCTGGAATTGCATAGGCTTAGGTTCTACTCTAAAAGAAGAAGCAATGAAAGACGTGGTCCGAATTCATAAACCTGAGATTCTACTAGTCTAGGAAACAAAACTGGAGGAAGCTGCTATCCTCCAAACTAGGAAAAAATTTTGGAAAAAAGGTCCTGGGATCGCCAACAATTCCAGAGGTGCTTCTGGAGGAATTGCCACCCTTTGGGACTTCACACTTTATGATCTAGAAGCTGAAGAACGAATGTTGCATTGGGTTTTCACAAAGATCATCCACAAAATCTCTGGTCGAATTGTAAGTCTTTTCAACCTCTATGTCCCCATCTCGCATTCCAAAAAAAAAGATTGCTGGAATATGTTAGAGTCCTTTCTTAACTTGCAGCAGCTAGAAAATATCATAGTAGCGGGTGATTTGAATGTCACCCTTGCTGCCAATGAGAAAAAAGGAGGCACGCCGGTCAGAGATCCAGTGAGGGAATGGGTCGAAGATATCATCCTTGGCTGGGATCTAATTGATATAAATCCAGTTAAAGGAAAGTTTACTTGGTCTAATAAGAGAATTGGACCTGGTCATGTTGCTTCCCGGCTAGACAGGTTCTTAGTTCACTCTTCCTTTCTCTCCCTGGGCCTCTTAGCTTCTTCCAAAATACTCCCTCATTGCACCTTCAATCATAAGCCCATCCTTCTTGAGTTGGCACTAGATCAAGACCTTGGTCCAATTCCCTTCCGTTTTAGTCCACTCTGGATCCAACATGAGGATTTTCTACAAGTTGTTTCCGACTCTTGGAAAACCCAAATAAGAGGATCGTCGTCCTTCATCTGGGAAGAAAAAATAAAGAGGCTAAAACATGACCTGAAAGACTGGGCAAGGCTCATTACCTCTCCCATATCAAGAAGGAAAAAAGCTCAAGCCGAATTGGAAACTCACCAAATTCACATGGATGCCTCTCTCGTATCAGAATGCCTCCTACGAAAGGAAGGGGACCTTCACAAAGCATTCTTCTCGGCCTGCAGGCTGGAAGAAGAGTATTGGAGGAAAAAATCCTGAAGTCACTGGCTCTTAAGTGGGGACAAAAACACAAAGTACTTCCATAAGCAGGCCGAGGCTCGAAAGAACTACAAAGCGGTCTCTGAAATAAATTTTTAAGGTGTTCTGCTCAAAGACTTTGAGGACATAAAGCAAGCAGTCGTGGCTACTTTCAAAGAGTTATTCACAGATCCCATAGAGGACCCTCTTTACACCTCCTCTCACCCGTTTGATCTCATTCCGCCTCTTATCAAGCCAGAGGAAAATAACTTTCTTACAGCTCCAGTCACCATGAATGAGCTTAAAGGCGTCCTTTCGATTATGAAACCAGACGGCGCCCCTGGACCAGATGGTTTCACAACAAGATTCTTCACCTGCTGTTGGTCAATAATCAAGATTGATCTCTTAAAAATGATCCGGTATTCACAGATGGTCAACAAATTAGGAGGCAGCACCAATTCTTCCTTCCTTGCTCTGATCCCGAAAGAAAAAGGTGCCACCACCTTCAATCGATTCAAGCTGATCTCATTGTGCAACACAAGGTACAAGATTATAACCAAGATTATAGCCTCCAGGATTAAAAGAATTCTGCCCAGGATTATCCCGGAAAATCAAGGAGGCTTCATCAAAGGAAGGAAAATCCTTGACAACATCATTCTCGTCCAAGAAGCAATACATTCAAGTTGTCAACGTAATGAGAAAGGTATGGTCATTAAACTTGATTTAGCTAATGCTTTTGACCGTGTTAGGTATGATTTTCTGTTCGCAATTATGGAAAAAATTGGCTTCTCATCCACCTTTATAAGCTGGGTCAAAGGATGTGTGTGTGGTCCGTGGATAGCCCCTTTGGTTAATGGAAGGCCTACAAGCTTCTTCAAAGCCTCTAGAGGACTAAGGCAGGGATGCCCAATGTCTCCTCTCCTCTATGCCATTCAATCTTCAGTGCTCAGCTATCAACTTAATCTTTGTCAGGAAATCCACACGCTCCCAGGCCTAAGAATAGCGAATAATGTTCGGGACATAAATCATGCTCAATTTGCAGGTGACACTTTGCTGTTAGGTGGAGCAAACATCCATTCAGCTGAACACTTTAAACAAGAGCTGGAATTATACAAAGAGGTGTCCGGAAGTAAAATAAATTTCCAAAAAAGCAAAATCTTCAGCTGGAATTGCTCAGCGAGAGAGCTAAGGTAAATAGCTATAACGCTTGGGATGGAAGGCATGATGGACTGGGATGGCTTCACTTACCTAGGTATCCCCATCTGCAAAACCAAAATCAAGTCAGCAAAATGGGAGCCTATTTTAGATAAACTTAAAGTCAAACTTCAAAGATAAATCGCCAACTGGCTCAACCTAGCAGGGAAGACTATTCTTATAAAAGTTGTTCTAAACAGCATGCCAATTTACCAATCTTCAATTTTGCTCGCCCCAGGTTCGGTAATTCACAAGCTAGAAGGACTGCTCAGAAAATTTATCTGGGAAGGGGGCAAAGGGAATGAAAAGAAACTCCACCTCATTAGTTGGGATACGATCCAAAAACCTCGTGATGAAGGAGGGCTTCAAGTGCGGAGTTTAACCATCCAAAATCTGGCATTAGGAGCTAAGTTGCTCTGGAAGCTGATTACAGGGAAAGAAAGCTGGAGCAAGGAAGTTCTCCGCAAAAAATACTTCCCAGGAACAAGGAAGAGGTGTCTGGACACGCAACCCCCACTCAGAAATGGTTCTCTGGTATATGACTTATGTATTAAAGCGCTGGATCCATTCAAAAGGAATCTATACTGGATACCAGGGAATGGGAAAACAATCAGAGTCTGGGAAGACTCCATCCTGGGAGAAACTCCACTTGGGCTGCGCATGGAAGTGGACAACATCAAACGCTGGCTATTGGATAAAGGAGCCACCTCTCTGTGGGATCTGTCAGCATGGGAAGACAATAACTGGAATGGCTGGGATCTAGGCGACCTTCCTCCTGAATTAGAAGTAGAAGCTGAAATTCTAACAAACCTCCTCCAAGGAAAATCTCCAATTAAAGAAGGAATCAGAGATAGAAGAGGGTGGGGAAACAAATCAGGAAATTATTCAGCCTCAAAAGGTTATAAGAACATCCAAGCAATCCCTTATGCTGCTCCCAATCCTGTGGTCTAGAAGTTTCTTTGGTCAAAAGCCTTCATCCCAAAAATTGACATATTTTGCTGGACGCTGGCCCATAAAAGCATTCTTTCAAGAGAAAACCTGAAGAAAAGAGGTATGGAAGGCCCAACTAGATGCCCTCTTTGCAAAAACAAGGAAGAAACCTTGGATCACATCATCCTTGGATGTCAATTCTCCAAAGAGGTTTGGAGAGAAGCTATGAGGCTAAACCCTGACATCAATCTTCCAGACACTATCCAGGATCTTCTATCAGAATGGATGAATCTCTCACCGTTTCAGCTGGCCAAGAAAACTCTGTTCCAAACTGCCTGGAAATGGATTCCAAAAGCCATTTGCTGGAAAATATGGATTAATAGAAACAATTGAATCTTTAGGGAGCAAGAAAACCATCCCTCTAAAATTGCAATACAAGCCAGAGAAATACTAGGGGAAGCTCTTGATCACAACCCCTCCCTGAAAGACACTATTCAACTTCTGCCTGAAGAATCACAATGGTTAAGCATGATTGTTCCCAACCATCATAATCGAACCTTGCCAAATCATTCCCATATTGCTCAATGGGAAATTAGGCTTGATGAACTAGAATTCATCAGCTGGAAAGCTTCCCTGAATGAACTATGCCTCTTCTTCGACGGAGCTTCAAAGGGAAACCCAGGCTTAGCTGGTGGGGGTGGAGTCTTCATCTCGGCTAATGGAATTGTGCTCAGCAATTATGCTTGGGGCCTAGGTATTGAATCAAATAATACAGCAGAATTTTGTGGACTCCTGTAAGGATTAAGGATTGCGCTATCCAAAGGAATTGCCAAGCTTTCGATCTTTGGTGATTCAAGACTGTTGATTCAAGCTTTAATAAGGAAGAAGCGTCCCTCTCAACTTAAACTAGCTCTAATATATCAGAAAATTCAATTTCTAAGTAAAAAATTTCAATCCATTAGATTCTTCCATGTGCTTCAGGGGTTCAATTCTCTGGCAGACAAAGAAGCCAATCAGGGAACCCTCTTGGGCAGAGGTATCTTACTCAAGGATGGAATTGAAATTCGATGTGACATCCCCTAGTCGTAGCAAGTTCATGATCAGCAGCCAGCGAATCCATTTGCTCTGCAGCGCACCAGTGTACCACGAATATTCTTCCTCTCCTGGCACTGCCAAAAAATCTTTGCAAAGAATTATCCGATCACAAAAATCTCGTGACTTAGTTTCCCTCCCACATTGTTATTTATTCAAAGTGTTTCTCATCCTTCAATACAGCAGTGACTTTGAAGACCCAGTGAATAGAAGTTCCAGTGAAGAACCAAGGAAGACCTATCGCTGTGCGGCCTAGGAGACTCTTTCTCTTACTCTGTCAATCTATCGCTCTGCCCTCCCTCTTCCCTTGCTGAATCAGGAAAAGGCTATTAGCTGCTTGCAATGGCATCACAAGGATCTTCCTCAGACTCGGGACCGACAGTGGAAGAAAGGCTTGACTCGTTGGAGAATACAATGGGGAGGCTCAGAGCACGAGTGGATAAACAAGACAAGCTCCTGCAAGCGACAAACCAGGCAGGAGATTAAACCTGGGACATCCTCAACGAAGATATCATGAAGCTGCGCGCAGAACACTCGGCCTCAACAGGGAATCTGGAAGACTTCAAAGAAGAGGTTCATACCAGTTTCAAGGACGTTGCAAATACCCAAGGAGACTTCAGGAAACGCATCAGTGCCCTGGAGACTGTTGTCTCTAAACTGCTTGCCAAACTTAACAAATGAATCTCACAAAGCTGGCAGTCAAAAGTCCCTTAGTCTCAAGTTGCATCTTGCTCTTAAGCTCTTCCTTCGTTTCTTTGCCTCTTTATACTATTGTAATCAGCCCGTTGGGATGCTTTGGATACCAAGATCCATTTTGAAAGGGAATCTAGCTCAGCTAAGAAGCAATGTAAATTTGTCAAAGCCTGCGGTAGCTGTTTTACCGGAACTAATATAATCTATCCCTATGTTTTGGTCAAAAAATAAAACAGTATACAAATCTTTTCCCACAAGTAATAAACAACAGAACAATTTTCATAGAGTAATGGTGATTATTTTTCAGTGTATCTATCACAGCGTAAACCAAGAGCAGTAACAAAGGGTAGAACCCAAGTAGCAATGAAAAACGCAGTATATCAGTACTTTATTCCAATCAATGTATTAGCAACGAGAATACCCTAGGTTACAATTTAAAAAGAAGACATCGTAACCTTTCTAAAAAAACAGAACGACGAAAGGGATAATGTTTCTTATAAACTCAACAGTTTATATAAACCTTGAAGAATCTTTTCCATTTTCGTCAAGGATCGAAAGGTTTAGGGCTTGAGGTCTTACTAAAAACCTTTCGTCACTTGTACCCTCGACCCAAGCCCATTTCCAAGCCAAAACAAAGTCTGTCGAAAACTCCTGTAATATATACATAGAACATAGATTAAAGATATTGATTTATAAATGTTGTTTCACTAACATTTTTCTTCAAATACAGTTTACACACTATATTAAAAAAAAAATTACTTACTTGGACTTGAAAACCTCCACGAAAGAACCAGCAATGACGACTCCACAAAAATCACGATCGGGGCTCTTGGTGTTCAGTAATCACTGCATAGGCCAAGAATCCATAAGGGTAGTGCTTTAATAAAGTCGGCTCAACATGTAAAGAGGGTGCATGGACACAGGTGAAAATCAATGCTAGGAGGGTTGAGAGTTTAGAGCTCTCCCCGCCAGTTCCACATTGCGAATTAAACCATGCATGAGTAAAACCCTATTGAATGTGGGGGTTTTATCTCCCTTACAGCTAGAAAGCACCATCGAACTCTTCACATGGGTGTAATTAAATGACTCAACTACCTCCACTTGGATCGAAATTCTTCTCACCCACTCTCTATAGTTCAAGTGGTTTTATTATTGTTTTCCCTTCATGTCATCTTAGTGCTTGTTTTCCCTTGACCTTTCTTTTGTATTGCTTAGGGAATGCTTAGTAATAAGGAGTAAAACCTCCTTATGAACTTTGGAAGAAACCTGCAAGAACACAAGTTTTAAATGCATTAGCTTATAAATAAGCTAAGTAATACCTTAGCCATGTAATCCTTGCATCGATTTAGGGTTGCAGGCAAAAAGGATTAAAACAACAAGAAATGACAAATCCATTTTATTATTAAACAACACAAGCACCCAACTGTAATTTTCAACAAGAACAACATGACACTTAGACCTTGAAACAAGTAAACATGTACATCATTACAGTGTTGTAATTTTCATGTTTGGAGTCATCACACTTTAAATTTGTCGTTTTCGAATTTTTAAGTTTTTAAGCTAAGTCCTAGGTCGAAAATGGACTGTAGGATTTATACTATGTAAAAACAGAATTAGATCCTTTAATGATGTAAATCTTATGTATTTAAAAAAAAAAATTATGAAAATTTTGGAGTTGTTACAAGTATTATGTGCTTCTTGCACACTTGTGATTGAATTACTACCAATTTGAGTGTGTTGGTTCCATTCAATTCCCCATTTGTGAATCTCAAATGCTCCTCAAACTATGTTTTTATGGGAATCCAAGATACTCCTAGGTGAGTCAAGTGTGGGATTGTTAAATGAGAGCGTAAACTTGAATGTCCACCAATGTTTTGAAGATAGTCAATCTCAGTAATATTCAATATCATTTGATAATAAAAGGCTAGAAAAGATTCCCAAAATGAGCATTCGATCTATAAGGACAAAGAGAAAAGTTTTTGTTTGTTGATCATATAATGATTGTGATGTTTATGGGAGCATGGTCAAACCTCAAAATTATAGAATATTGAATCTAAAGCCAATGGATTCCTAACATGAAAGAAAAATATAGCGGTACTCTTATAGTGAAGGTTTCTTTGTCTTTAACTTTCAACTCCAAGATGGTCAAGATTTAATTTTTTGCATCAACCCATGGTTTCTAGGCATCATAGGATTGTAACTTAATCTTTGGTCTCTGAATTTTGATCCAAAGGAGAAACTTCCATAATCTCTTCTGGTAGGGGTGAGACTACCCCATCTCCCTCTTCATCCTTAGGATGGTGAGATCCTCTAGGAAATAGAGAATAAACTAGGGATATTGGTAGAAAATGTTGAGCCGAGATTGGGGTTGAGTCTCTTGTACTCGAATATGTGTAGAAGTAAACCTTAAAGAAGGCATCTTCAAATTAATAAAGATTTAAATCAACAAATGGACTCATGTAAAATCATTGAACTATGAGCAACATCTATTCAAGCACAACCTTAAAGAAGGCATCTTCAAATTAATAAAGATTTAAATCAACAAATGGACTCATGTAAAATCATTGAACTATGAGCAACATCCATTCAAGCACAATGGTTTCGATGAATATTGTCATTTCAACAAGAACTACCCAAAGAAACCTCGCCCTAGAAAAAAAACTTTCAAAAATTGGCAACATCCATTGGCTAATTCCCAATTCTTAACAAAAGTGCAAAAGCAATCGCAAGCTAGAATTGAATATATTTGCAATTTTGAGAATTGACTGAAAATTAATGCAAGAAAAAAAAGGCCTTCTTCCCCTTCGAGTAGAGAGTAAATCTCGGTAGGGAAAGAATTATTGAATGAAAAAAACTTGACCAGTAAGCAAAGCTAGTGACGATATCACCAAACAAATTAATCAAGATCACATAAAGCAATAGCTTGAAAGGTTTGTAAGCGTGAAAAAAAAAGGACCAACAAGCAAAGCTAGTGACGATATCACCAAATAAACAACTCAAGATCACATGAAACAATAGCTTGAAAGTTTAATGTACGTGACTTAGGGTATTAAAAAGGTGAAGATAGTTGATGACGTCGTGCATGATTGTTTTTTCACCCAGGTTTTTCCAATACTCGATAAATCTCCCGTTTTTTTGGTGAAAAAACATAGGCATAGCCAACTTAGGATAGAGTAGTAGTTGTATTTGGGAGTTACTGTGAAGTCAGTTGTATCGGGAGTTATTGGGAGTTAGTGTATTAGTTAGTTTTTTGGTTTAAAAGAGGTTGGTATAAAGTTACTAGAGCATGGTTAAACCATTGAGAGATAAACTAATCTGTTGCATTGCAAAATATTAATAACATTAAAAATATTGTTACTTCTAAGCTTAAAGAGAAAATGTGGTGTGAGAAAGATTTAGAGGCTAAAAGAAAATTTAGATATTATAAAGAGGTCATCAACCCTACTCTATAAGATCAAAAGTATCTCTCAGTTTTAACTAGTTCAAAGAAAAAAATTAATATAGCCAAGATAAGAACGAACTCTCATGAGCTTCATAGTGAAACAAGTCTTTGTTCCTAAAACACTAATCTTTGTTGCAATACCAATCTTCCTAACCTATTAACTTGTCAAAATTATAGTGAACTCTGGGTGTCCGAGCTCTTTGAGCATAAAAATACAATTTTAAAACAAACTAAATAATTAGTTTCTTTAGGTCCAATCAGGGGATGTTAACCATCGTCATCATCAAAATACAGATTTAAAAAGATTAAAAATTATTTCAAACAAATTTGTAATTATTTTTCATGTAATCTTTCAAACAAATGTTAAAATCATATACATTATGTAATCAACATTCAAAAAAACATATATTAAAACTGGTCATAAACTCATACTTAATTATTAAACTTTATTCTTTTATTATTATATCATATATCATGTTTCAAATTAACTATATTTCAAGTTACTTAAAAGTTAATAAATATTTAACTATACTTCAATTTTATTTTTTACCACCTATTTTTTATATCAAATAATATTAATATCTATACTAGTATTAGTATTATTGACATCCAAAAGGCTTCACCCAGTAAACACCTAAACCTCAGGAATTAGTTACCTGACCGAAAAGCCTGACTGGGACGTACCCAGGGATTGAACCCGTAACCTCCTGCTTTGGCCACTATGCTTTACGTTTTCTAGTTTGAAGAGTACGTGAGAATTTTGTTTGAATGTCCAACTCCATGGAAAGAAGGGAATTAATTAATGAATGGGTAGATCACAGGATTTAACATGCAGTTCATTCAATCTTCGTGACGACCCCCCGTGATTCCATCCCTATTTTTGGTGAGGTCATGCTTTCTTACATACTGGAATTCCCACCAATTCCTCCTCATTTTCAGGCGTAAACTGAATATATTCCTCTCTTAGCCACCATGAATGCAGGCCCATTACCAAAAACATAGAGAGTCCAAATTAGCTTAAGTTGCAGATAGATATCTGTTGTTGCAGGTAACCATGGAATTGGAATTAGAAGAAGGTTACACGGCGCATGCAATTGTGCTCTCACGATTGTCCAGCATTGCCCCGGCCACACCATCGGCGGGCTCCCAAATTACACACCTCCTCACTGAATCGGATCTCAGCATGAAGTTGCACTACATTCGGGCTGTGTATTATTTTGAGAAGACTTCGGTTAAAAATTGCTGCGATGGAAAGTGGAAGGGAGCGTTCTCTGATCCTCTCCTGGACTACAGACCGGTGTCGGGGAGGTTGAATTCGGCGAGGGATGGCAGACTGTATGTGAAATGTAATGACGCTGGACTTCGAATTTTCGAAGCTTTCTCAGACTCTAATTTAAAGGATTGGGTGGATTTGAAGGATTGTTGCTTGGAACCAGAGCTTAGCAGGTCTGATCAGAGCCTTGGAGGCGAATTTAGCAGCTTAACACCGTTGGTTATTGTCCAGGTTTTGTTAAGGCTCTCTATTCATTACGATTTCTTACAAATTTTCTGTGTTTATCTAAATTTGTTATGTTGTTCTGTTAATTCCATCATCATCATTTTTGAAATATTTAGAAGAATCGTTAAGATGTTTAGAAATGTATTTGCTATTCATTACGATTTCTTACAAATTTTCTGTGTTTATCTAAATTTGTTATGTTGTTCTGTTAATTCCATCATCATCTTTTTTGAAATATTTAGAAGAGTCGTTAAACATTTAGAAGAATCGTTAAGATGTTTAGAAATGTATTTGCTTAAGATGGACCTTTTAGGCTGGGAGTTTTGTTTAGGCTCTTTAATAACCAATAACTTTTTTTCGGATCAAGTAAATAGATCCATGGCTCAGGGAAATTGAAGGTTCATTGAATTATAAAAAAAAAAACCTCTAAAGGGTAGCTTAGTTTGTTGGGATCAATTAAATAGATCCATGGTTCAGGATTAGTTTGTTGGGATCAATTAAATAGATCCATGTTTCAGGGAAATTGAATTTTGAATTTTGGTACACAGTTTATGAAATTATATATAATTATTGAAATTTATTGAATTATAAAAAAGAAGTATAGAGCTAGCTTAGTTTGTTGGGATTGAGCAAATAGATTTATGGTTTAAGGAAATAGAATTTTGAATTTTGGTACACATTTTATGAAATTATATATATTATTGAAATTAATTTTGGTTCATTGAATTATAAAAAAAGAAGCCTATAGGGTAGCTTAGTTTGTTGGAGTCCAAATCCAAAAAACATCCAAAATTTGATGATAATAATGATGGTTATTTATTTGTTATTATAAGAAGGTTAGTATAGTAGCAAATATTTTGAAATTGCTTTCTAATGTAGAACTTATAGGACATCTTCAACTATTTTAATGTTACAAAGATGACAAATTATTTCATCCCATTATGTTTTGATGGTGAGGAGGAGGAGGAGGAGGAGGATAGTACTTGGTTTAATTTATAATCGTGTTCTTGTGCTCAAAAATCTTGTCAAGAAGTTCTCCAAGCTCACTATATAGTTTTGGCAAGTTAGGAGGTTATAAAGGTTTGTATTGTAGCAAACAGTATGAGGCTCACATTTAATGTGGGTGTAAGGAGGGCACTCTAAGAGAAAGTGCTTTTCATCGTCAACTCTCATAGACTCACACAAATGGCAAACCCTTTCCACCCATGGAGTTTTAGAAATAGACCGACGCCATTTTTCGATATGGGGATTAATGACCTCCTTATAGTATCTTAATTTTCTCCTAACCGCTAAATTTTCCTCACACCACAATTTCTCTTTAACGTTAGAAATAATAATATTTTTGACATTATCAATGTTTTGCAAAATGTCATTTTCATCAATGCCCCAATGGTTTAACCAAGCCATGGTAAGTTTACACCAGCATCGCTTGAGGTTTAGTTGGTTTTGACTTGAATTTAAAATAATTTTAGGAAGTCTCTCATTTTCCATGTTATTTATCTTATGCGTGTACATCACTTACCTAGTCATAGCCATGCTCTAGATGGGGGATAGACTCACTTTTATGAGGAGAATAAGATAAGGTGTATTGTTTTTAATTTTGAGGTTATAAGTTATAAACCGCTTCTGGATTTGCTCAATCTTCCTCCAAGATTCTCTAGAAATGTTTCACCCCCATACTTCACAACCATACACAATAACATGATGACAAGAGTTTCAAAGATGAACTTATTTTTATCCTACATGACCATATTGGTTGATTTACACTTATTTTCAAGACCAAAATAAGCTTTCCACCCTCCATTAGTTTTTTTCACAATGCAATAGTTCCAATTGAGCTTGTGATGAATATCAATTCCTAAATACTTGTAAAAAGTCACTTCCTCTAGATTTCTATTATCATAAATAAAATTCCCATAGATATCTTTCTTAGATCTTTTATAATCATGATTTTTGTTTTGTCATGTTAATTTTTTTTTCTATCATTGTTAATTATTTTTAATCTTTTAAATTAGAATTGATCACCTCTTTACAATATCTTGGCTTTCTCTTATACTCTATTTTTTAACTAAACCATAACTTCTCTTTAAAGTTAGATGTAATAATATTTTTCTTTTTTAGTATTATTAGTTTGTCTTTCATGTTGTTTATCTTTGTTTTGTACATTAAATATTTGATCTTAGGGGTGCTTTTAAGGAAAGATATAAAGATATAAAAACTTGTATTACCTTTAATTTTGAAATTAAATATTAAACTCCAAATTTTACATCCACATAAAATAACAAAAAAATTAAAATTTCAAAAAATAAACTTTATATAAACAAATATAATATTTTTAAATCTCTCATTTTTATGTCATATTAATTAAATAAATTATTAAATATTTGAATTGTTTATTTATAAATTTAATTTATTTTTATTATATTTTAATTTGTTTTTACCTTAAAATAAAATATAATTTTATAAATTGCATGGAGAGGAGCTAGATGCTCTTTATCCCTAGTATAAGGAGATGATGTTGTAACAAAGGTAAAGTTATTAAAACAATAAAAAATTAAAAATTAAAAAAAAAAATTAAGAAAATCTATGACCACTCTTAGAATAAGAAATTATGAAATTTAATTAAAAAAACATTAACTCTATAAAATTAAAAATTCAAACTCAAACTAAGATTTATAAAACAAGAAAGGGATCAAATCTCTTGAATTTAAGATATATATAAAGTACACATCAATAAATTGGATTCCTCTCACCACTTGATAAATCTGAATTTAAGATAAATCTGTGTTTTATTTACACAAAAAAATTTCCTCCAACTTTCCCTCTTAATTTTCTATATTATCAACTTATATACACTCAACTTTTAAATAATTTTAAAAAATTCAATATAAATAAAATATGATCATCATTCCAACAAATTTCTCCCTTCTTTTCCTATGCTTCAAAACATTAAAGTACATTCGTTTTAATATATATGTTTATAATAATATTAAATTTACTTCAAGGTATTATTCCTTATTATTAACTTATATATCACTCAACTTTTAAATGGTTTTATATTTTCTCAATATAAATAAATATGGTAATATAAATAAACATGGCAATAGAGTAGAAATATATGGTATTGGAGTCGAACATATTTTTAAATGGTTTTAAAATTTCTCAACATATTTTAATATAAATAAACATGGTAATGGAGTAGGAAAAAAATTATATTGGAAGATGTATAACTCCTTCATGTTTATAAATGACATATGTTATTTAAAAATAAATAAAATATAATTTAAAACAAAAATATATAATTAATTTTAATTAAAATTTTAAAACATATGTATAATTTTAATAAAAATAATTATAAAACAAATGTATAAAATATTTACATAATATTAAAATAGATTTATTGTACACGATCCAAAATAAAAATATATCTTTGCTGATATTAACTCGTCCATGTTGTTATTGATATGTTTCTTTCGGTATCAACTCTGCATTTACAAAACATTCCATATTGATATTTCCATTAATTTTCAAGGTGGTTGGTTATACTTAGGCAAGTTTGAACTTTGTATTGCAGTTTACAAGGTTCAAATGTGGAGGACTTGCCATTGGGGTGAGTTGGTCTCACGTTCTGGGAGACGCATTCTCAGCTTCTTATTTCATCCAGAAGTGGGGAGAAAGCTACAGAAGAAACAAATGTAACGCATGTCCTCCTGCAATATGTACAGAACATGTAGGAGAAAAGTCAAAATGGACTCCAAACAATCAATTTCACAAAGATCTTTGGATGAATAAACCACAGGAAGATACCATGATGGAAGGGGCTTCTTTCAGGTTATCAGAAACAATGGTAAACTATCTCATGGCAGAGGCCCAGTATTCCAATTCAAACGCTGTGTCACCCTTTGTTGCAATTTCAGCATTTGTATGGAAATCCATACTGAAGGCACGTCGTGAAGGGCGTTATGAAAACGCTCTGATCTGTACAAATATCAGCAAATCCAAGAAGGTCGCTTCTCCATTGGGCAATGTTAACCAGATATTGGCAAAAGTGCAAATATGTAACGACCATGTAGACTTGTGTACAATTGCTCAGCTCATTCAAAATGGTGATCAGACAACTCCCATTACTGCAAATGGGGCAGGTCTGGTTTATGGTTCTGAGTTAACCTTCTTGAATTTGGAGCATTTGGCGTGCTACGATCTGGTTTTCGAAGAGAAAGGTCCAGTTCATGTCTCGTATACAGTAGAGCCTGTTGGGGATAATGGAATGGTAATAGTGATGCCTTCTTGTGAGGGTGGAAATAGTAGAATTGTGAAGGTTTCACTGCATAAAGATGAACTCGTAACACTGAAGGAGGAGCTCATTCAATCTTCAATCGTTTAGTTTCTCTAGGCCATTGTGATATCAGGATTCAGGGCTTAGTTATTTGTCTGTGATATTTCTTTTTATTATGTTGTAAGAATCTTCTAGAGCCTTTATTAAAATCTTCTGTTGGTTTGAAATAGCAACAATACCACTTGTTGCTAATTATAAGTTTGAAATAGCAGCAACCTATATCATCATGTCAGTATCCTTGGATTTGAATGGAAAGTCGTCTTATTATTATTATCTTCAGAAAGTCAGTCTTCAAGATTGAGAAAGCACCCGTGAGGGTAGGAATTTGATCGGTAAATTGCTTGTTATGAGGTGATTTGCTGTTATATAAAATTAAAAAAACATTTATCATTATACTTTAAAATCGTTAAAATTGGTTACAGAGTTTTCAAAAACTTTAGACTGTTTTGGTTGCAAATTCCTAAATCACAAGTAAAAAATAATTCACTTTTCAATTTTTATTTATTAATATATATGTTCTTTAATTATATTTTACTTAATCAATTTATTACAAATTTAACACCAGTGATCAAGTTTAATAATAATAAAACATGTTGATAGCATATTACTGTACTTATATTCTATTTAACCAACGCATTGCAAATTTAATAACAATGATAAAGTTTAATAATATTGAAACGAGTTGATATTATATTATTGTTTGAAATATATTAAACATTTATTATCAAAATATTAGTTAAATGTCAAATTTTAAGTCTATATATTTCACGGAGGACAAGATGCCACACATACAAATTGTTGCTAGAACTTAATACTGTGATAGTATTCATCTTCTTTACTGGGCTGTTCTTTAAAGTTGAGCATTCTGCATAGGATTATAGCATTGAGTTTAACTCTAAGAGGATTAAGAGAAGAAGATAAGATTTTTTTAACTCTGTGAAAAAGATCTTACATCTAATTCATAATGGTTTGAACTAATTTTTGAAATTTTAAATGCTAATAACTTTGTGTTTGAAAAAAAATATTTTATTAAAAATATTTATAATATATTAAAAGATATTTCATTATTTAAACTTATGCAATTTATTATATTAGCCTAAATTCATTTTAAATCTAGATGTATTAAGAAATTTATCTTTTTTTGCTTGATAAATTTTGGGTTAAGTTTTAATTTTTTATTTTATATGTTAACATAGATTTTTAATTACTTTTCATAA
>LPNX010905522.1:391312-408300 GCA_001517045.1 Pseudotsuga menziesii | reverse complement strand
GTCGCAGTGGTAAGGTATCGCGGGGAAGCGATATCGCATCGGCAGAGGAGCTGCGATGCGAGGTGCTGCGAGCTGAGGGCTTAGCGTTGAGGAAAGGATAGGTGTTCCGCAGTGCGCAGAGAAGTGGTAAGGAGCGGGAAGCTACGAGTAAGTGGAATTTGTGCGACGTGAGAGGAATCCGAGCAGCCGATGCGAGGCTGAGCATCGCTCGGGTGAAAGTGCCCCGAGTGGAAGGGGGCGTGCGAGGCGCAGAGCTAGTTGCCTCAGTGGCGCATAGGAGAAAAGGGGAAAGAAGTAGGATGAACAGAACCTGGTCCAAGACACTTGAGTCTTGGCCAACCCATTAGAATCACTTCGGGTGAGACTTCAGATCGCTTTGCGGTCTGTTGCCGAAAGGGCCAGTGAGTTTGGGGTATTGTTGATTAATTATAGTAAACCCGGGTCTGCCCATGCAATCAACAGTCTTCATGATCAATTTCCACTTTGATTTTCCCTTGTATTTATTTTTTTAGATCCTTTATTTTATGCCATTCTAATGTTCAAACATCATTTATTGTCCCCCTTATTCCAAATCTTAAAGCTTCCACCCCCAAACTAGGAAACTAGTCATTTTCCTCCTTGGCAATTATTTGACGCTTAGCATCAATTTGACAAACTCTCATGAATATGGAAAATGTGATTAGGCCATTGTGACCCAATGAAAAAATGGACATGAAAAATCCTCCCTTACCAATATTTCTTGTCCTCAAGCAATTTCAAACATGGGTGTTGAAGAACCTGCTTTCTGTAGTTTCCACTGAGTTGCCCAACTTTGAGTCTTTGAGATTCCATGAAGATTTTAGAGAGGAAACAGCATGCTTGCTGATGCATGAATTTGATTAAAATCACTTTATTAAGTGGGTAATCCATCTCCCATACTACTTGTTTCCCAAAAAATTTGAAATCAATGGGACTAAAACTATCCCAAGGTCCCATTGCTTGTATTTCACTCCAACAATTAAGAGTGCTCTCCAACCCATACCATTAGGAAATAGAATTCCGAGATCCCATTTTCTTGTATGCATTCTTCCAAACATCATGAGTACATAATATATATCATCAAAGTACAGAAGAACATAAACAAAATGTACATCAAGGAGGTGCCTCATCAAAAAAGCATGAAAGTGCTTATACCTCCAACTAAGTAGACCACCATTTTCCAAGTGCATACAAGCTTCAACTGACCAATCAAATATGCTCCAATTACATAGGTGAGGATCTCTTTTCATATAATGTTGCTTCAAAATAATTTCAAATGCATCAAAATAATAATCATCCATGTGTCCTTTCATCCAAGAAGTGAATGAAGAACCTCCACCAAAATCTGAACCAAATAAGGAGCAAAGAAAACATGAAGACTTCAAGTGGATCAAAGAAATCTCATCAATACACCCATGAACATGTATATCATCATGAAATAAGAGAGGATTTTGTTGCCAATAATAATGTTCTTCAATCATATATCTCTTCACCCAAGTGTGGGATGAATTTCCTCAACCATCAAATAGACTAGGCAAGGAGCAAGGAAAATCATGAGTCTCCAAGTGACGCAAGTGAACATCATAGATGCACCCATGTAGATGTGTACCATAATAATGTAACAAAGGATGTTGCTTCAAATGTAAATATTATGGTTCTCTAATTATTCCATCATCAAAAGGAGAGATATAAATTCCATACTCTTCATGGGGCACTATAAAAAAGAAACCTTTCACCCATACTTCACTATGATGAATGCTGCAAAATTTGGAAGTGTAGGATGTAGGAGAAAGAACCAACTCACCCAAAGGATTAGAAAGTGCAAAATTTTCATCATGTAAAGGATCCATAGGGGTATGATTATGCACCTCCCTTAAAAATGCAAAACGTTCCTCATGGGTTGGTTCCAAGGTGGTGGAATCATGCACTTCTTCAAAAAGTGTGTAACCATTTTCAAGAGGCAACTCAAGTTCCTCTTCCACCACAACAAGTGATTGGCTCTCATCAATATCATATTCAAGCACATCAAGAACCTGCAATTTTTCATGTTTCTCATGATCCATCATGTCATGAGAATCCTCCAAGTAATCTATCATATGACAATCTGAAACATAGGACAAAGAACAAGTATCTTGCAACCTCTCAAGAAGTCGCTCATTTTGAATTTTGAGCTTATGAATATCTTCATTATTCTTCAATTAGGATTCATGTAACCATTTACTAAGCTCAATCACACTTTTTCTATCAAAAATAAAAGCCATTAAATTCCCTTTGATTTTGCACGTTGCCCTTTGAATCTTCTCCATGTCTTCAAGGAAGGATGGATCCTCCAATGAAGAAACTTTCCAAAAAGAATTTGATACCAATGCTTGAGTGTCATGGAGTATTCTAAGGGCCTCATGGACATCCATTTCACTCATCTTCAAATACCCTTCAATGAAGGATGGTTCATGGGAGTGAACCTCTTCTTCTTCTTTCTTCCTGATTTGATCAACTTCTTGAATCTCAAGTGGTGATGGGGAAGTTGATCTTGGTTCTTCATTATCTATCAGAAGGTATTCATCTCCATGCTTATGATAACTTTTTATTTCAGAAACACTTTCAATTCTGATCTCTATGTCACCAACATAGAGTTGTGAGCACCCATCAGCGGGTACCCCTTCATAGTTCAAGGATCCATTAGTAGATTCTCTTTGATTTGCACAACCCCCATCAGCAAGGATTGTGTGTTTTTATTAACTTTCCTCTTTATGTTCTTCTATGCAATCACCTTTAGGTAATTTATGATCCACTTCATGATTCTATGTTTCTTCCTTTAATGGTGTATCGAGGCTCTTTTCACAAGTAGGCTGATTTTTTCTCATTTCATGCTCCTCCAAACTTGTGGATTGTTGATTGTCCCTTAATGAATTAAAATTTTCATTATTGTGCCTATATCTGTAAATTTGAGCATATAGATCTGTAGAAAAATACACAACTCACAAAGAAGATCTCACAATTTACTCAGCAATTGAAGAATGAAACAGTGCAAAAGGCTTGTAGCTATGAATGCTTCCATTAATCAAAAAAGTAATCTAGATGATAATTACAATGAAGTAAAATGGCTTTAATAGCCACAAGAAATTCGAATCCACATGAGGAAGTTCAAATTGATTAGAATCTACTTGACTGTAGGTAACCAAGACCTTGTCTAAATCATTATTGGAGGACTCAGTGGTTAACTGACCTTGTCTAAACCATAACCGGAGTTCATCAGAGCTCTAAAACACAACTCAAGTGTTACATTCAGTGTTGACCAATGGTTAACTGACTGTGGTAGGTGAGAAATGTGCCCCACATGTGTGCAGTCAAGTAAACCTAGCGCTAAATGAATGTGGAGGACTTGAACTGAATGTAGCTGACTCCTAACTTAGCTTGACTAGTCATTAACTGAAGTGAACTGACCTTGGTTGGTTTCGGCACTCCCAGTGGCTTCCTAAATTGTAGGGATTGGTCTAGGAGGCTCCTAAACTTATGCAATCAAGTGCAATAAGTGGCAGTGAGCCTCAATTAGTGTTCCCCACACTTTAGTAACTAAAACATGTGCCCCAATTAGGTCAAGTGGACCCAATGGTGTTAATGACTATAAATAGACTGGATGGACTCCCGATTTAGACATATGACCAAATTTGGACAAGGGAGGATTAATAATCCTAACACCCCCCCTGAATGCTAACTTGGAGAATCTGTGGGCCCTGGTAACTAAGACCATAGGTCACCCATTACATCAAGTAAAGTAAGCTAACTGCTCAAAAACAAGGTGCTGGGGAAAAACCACATGGGAAAAAAACCCCCCTTCTAATTTAAGCAGGTAGAATCAGGATCAATATGGTTCTTCTATGCACAGATTTCTTGGGGCCTAGCATGTGAACCTCTCCATCATTATGTCTGGAGGAATCTTCCTCTTTGGAAGAAGAATGATATGCTCAACTAAATCAGAAATATAGACAGCTGTCTGATGAAGACTGGACCCATGTAGACAACTGAAGTCAACTGAAAAGTGAGAAAAGGTTCTTGAGAATTCAGAGAATGTGAGGAACACTCAAGAAACTGATATGTCGCAGCCATGAACAGCAAACCATGAGTGGTAAGAACAGCCCCAAGTGTTAGGAGCAGGTGTCCAGGCGGATGCAGAAAATCTTCCTCTTTACTAGTTCTGTGAGGAGATGAGCATGTGATCAATGGTAGAGAAGCACTGGGACTGTTGAGAGCGAATGATTCAGCTCCATAGTCTGATATAGCTTCTGAAATAGATAATTAATCACATAATAAAATATCAGCAACCTCATATGAGGAAACTAACACCAAATCCCCATCAGCAGTTTTGAAGAGAAAGTGCGGTACTTGATTTTTCACACCGGAATTGGTGAGAGCAGCTACAACCATGACTGAATGCTTTTGGATTTTAAAATATGAACCAAATAATATCAGATCAGAAATTAAATCAGATCTTAATAGGTTCAAAACAGATCCAAAACTGTGAAATGGAATCAAATCCCCAGCAGCAGTTTTATAGGAGACTTGCAATACTTGTTTCTTCACATCGTTGATGAGAACAGCTACAAGCAGTACTGAAAGATTATGAATTTGATATATTAAACCAAGAAATATCAGATCAGATCTAAATAATATCATATCAGATCCAATAAGGTTAATATCAGATTCAAATAAATGGTTAACCGAGACGGTGGATGCACAGCTTTCTTCTTCTTCAAAATTCTGAATTTTGGTGCATGCAATCTTGCAGGAATTTGCTGAAAGATATAGATCATGGGGAGTGAATGTGTCACTCTTATAATATGATATTTCTTCCAAAATATCCAATTTTTTACCTATTTTCACACCAGCAGCAACATTAGAGGGAGAAAAATCAAATTTCTCTTCACTTTCGGAAGCAATCACTGGTAAATTTTGCACAGAATTTAAAGGAAAATCACCGGTGAATGTTTGCATGGAAGTGCAACAGATTTTTTCTTGAATATCAAAGATTCAAATGTCTTCTTCTGTTTCAGCAATATGAGAAGATGATATATCAGAGATCTCATGAACTTCTGGAGCATCAGGAGAAGGAGTCACTGCATGGAGACTGTCTTCAATTCGAATTGACTGTGTAGAAGCTTCTGCTTCATCTTCATCTTGAACAACTTTATCAGAGAGAGTAGAGGGCGAGACTTTTGAATCAAGGATGCTTATGGTGCTAGATGTGCTCTCCAAAGTGCTATTATGATCCTCATCAATCATTCCAAAGGTTCTGTCCAATCTTGTCCAGAGTTCATGTGGATCTTTAATAGATCTACTAAGGTAGCGCATGCTAGGAGAAAGAGCCAGTTTCATTATTTCAAAAGCTGCATCCTTTGCATTTAGCCAGTCATTTTCACTCTCAAAAGAATTTCTACCAAATCCATCAGACACCCAAAAGAGATGTTGTCTATGCAGAAATCCAATCATCTTCACCTTCCATTCAAAATAGTCTGAGGATCGGGTGAGAAGAGGAACTGATGAATTCATTTCGAAGTTGTACCTGCAAAACAAAAAAAATGATCCAATAGGAGATCTAAGGAGGAGAAGTGCCTTGTCCTTCAAGGCTCTGATACCATGTAAATTTGAGCATATAGATCTGTAGACAAATACACAACTCACAAAGAAGATCTCACAATTTACTCAGCAATTGAAGAATGCAACAGTGCAAAAGGCTTGCAGCTATGAATGCTTTCATTAATCAAAAAATTAATCCAGATGATAATTACAATGAAGTAAAATGGCTTTAATAGCCACAAGAAATTCGAATCCACATGAGGAAGTTCGAATTGATTAGACTCTACTTGACTGTAGGTAACCAAGACCTTGTCTAAATCATTATCGGTGGACTCAGTGGTTAACTGACCTTGTCTAAACCATAACCGGAGTTCATCGGAGCTCTAAAACACAACTCAAGTGTTATATTCAGTGTTGACCAATGGTTAACTGACTGTGGTAGGTGAGAAATGTGCCCAACATGTGTGCAGTCAAGTAAACCTAGCGCTAACTGAAAGTGGAGGACTTGAACTGAATGTAACTAACTTCTAACTTATCTTGACTAGTCATTAACTGAAGTGAACTGACCTTGGTTGGTTTCGGCACTCCCAGTGGCTTCCTAAATTGTAGGGATTGGTCTAGGAGGATCCTAAACTTATGCAATCAAGTGCAATAAGTGGCAGTGAACCTCAATTAGTCTTACCCACACTTTAGTAATTGAAACATGTGCCCCAATTAGGTCAAGTGGACCCAATGGTGTTAATGACTATAAATAGACTGGATGGACTCCCGATTTAGACATATGACCAAATTTGGACAAGGGAGGATTAATAATCCTAACAATATCCATTCAACCAATAATAAAATTATTTAAAATTAATGGTATTATGTGTCTCTTTATGATGTAAAATTATACTACCCCTTGCTACCAGCTTACCCCTAAGTTGGCTAGCCATCAATTCAAATACTTTCATAAATTGCTTGGTTGTGTCATCACAATATGACTTAATAAATTTATTAATTTCATCTCTATAATCCATAAATTCAATAGGTACGAATACCATGCTCTAATACCACTATAATTTCCCTTGTGCATAATTTTCCCAATGTGCTCAAATTCACCAAATTTCAACTCTCGGTATATGGATACAACTTATTCCAATTAATTTCAAACTTGGTGAGGAAATTCATGAGGGGTTATGGGACACATTAACACATATATAGGACATATAATCAACTGATATACCCAACTATGGTCTTCAATTTGAAAGCGAAGAATTTTCAGGACAAGACTAGTCAATTTGGGAGGTGGAAATTGCCCCTGGGTCCTGGAACAAATCTCTTCCAAACACTGTACAACCTCCACTAATTGTTGGTATGAGAATTTGCTCTGTTATAATACATTAATTAAACTATATTTTCATATTTATATGTTTTTTTGGGGTCGATTAGGTATCCAAGAGACTCAAATAATTTACTAGTAATTTTGAGGCTCAAATCCCCAATAGTAGATGGCTCCAAATAGCTCCAAATGCTCACAAATTGTACCCTAAGGTGTATGAATTATGTTAATAAATAAAAATGGTTTTTATAGGTGTTTTTAAACCATAAAATGACTTCTGAAACTCACTTTGGAAATCTGTTCAATGTATGGAGTTTTACGGGCAACTTGTGGTTCAAATCCCCTAGGGGTAGATGATGAAAATGACTTTCCAAATGCACTCTATCCAACTAGAATTTCTGAATGGAAGCAGGGGAAATATAAATTAAATCAACATGAACTCATATGCATCACCATTAAATTTTTATTGTCTTCTATAATTCCCTTAAATCAGATGCAAAAAGACTAGTTTCAACCTTAAGGGAAATGATAGGAAATCTTCTCCAAATGCTATGAAACTCAACAAAATAACTCCAAATTATTATCTAATGAAAATTAAACTCATATAATACATCAATAAAATTCAATTCATCCATAAACCATCAGTAATTTACTTATCCATTCGAATCCATCAACATTGCATTGGTTCACAACAAGGTAGTGGGGAAATGGCATTGTTTCTTCATTGTTTAACATTTTTACATGAAATATTTTGGTATTTAGACCTGATAGTTTTTTAATATGAATAAAATAGTATCAATTGAATCCCATTCATCATATATATATCAGATAAACATTCTTTCATTCAAAATCATCAGCATTACAATGGCATACATCAATATAGTGGGGAAATGGTCATTGTTTCCTCATTAATAATCACTTTTACATACAAAAATTTGTTATTTTGACCTGATAATTTATGAATATGAAGAATAGTATATTAATATTATTACCATCATAAATTTATCATGATAATATCTCCCAAAGAGATCAATAGCTCCCCAAGTGCGCCTCAACCCATAGAGCAAGAATATGATGAGAAAACTTGGAATAGATGAAAGAACAAGTTGATCTTGAAGTGTCCAAGAGCTTCCCTATATCATGCACCTGTAAATTATGACTCCATTAAATCTCCATGAAATACCTTAATGGCCTTTCCACACACCAACTTGGATGGGAATATTTCACCCTCAAAATTGGCCAAGGAAGGAAACTAGTCATCCACTAGCTCTCTCTCTTCACAAATGCAAATATCTCAAATGATCAAAATATCCCTTCATTATTTGTTCTTGAAATTTATAAAATTTCCAAGCTCTCCATGGGTCTAATTCCTTCCAAGAGATGCATTCCAACTCTAGTTGGGAAGAGATTCCAAAGAATGCCACGTGTACAATAATTCCTAGTCTCCCACTTCCACCAAATCAAATGTGGAAGCATCTTAGCTTCCCTAACTCCATTTAGCACCTTCTTGGAGCTAGTTTTATCCCTCACATGTCATATATGTCAGATTTCATCCTTCATATCTGATTTGTGTCATAGGTTTCATAGCATCGTCATCATTGTTGTCATAGAGCTAGTGAATCTAGTCCAAGTGTGTCACTGGCTCCAAAATGCCTCTTCCTCTTCCATGGGAGTTACTCTTCCACTACAAATCGACCTTAATTGATTCATGACAAGTATATTTACTCTCAAACTCATCCCAAGACCCTTTTTCTTCTTATGGATTCGAAATGACAAGAGGAGCATGTCATGTGGCATAGAAAATCTAGCTTGTGTGGGCCCTACACCCTCAATGTGTCTTCATGATCAATTGCCACTTTGATTTTCCCTTGTATTTATTTATTTAGATCCTTTATTAAATATTTATTCAATTCTAATTTCTGAACATCATTTGGTTTCCCCCTTATTCCAAATCCCAAATCTTCCACCCCAACCTAGGAAACTAGTAATTTTCCTCATTGGCAATTATTTGACCCTTAGCATCAATTTGACAAACTCTCATGAATATCGAAAATTTGATTAGGCCATTGTGACCCAGTGAAAAATTTGGGACATGAGAAATCATCCCTTTCCAATATTGCTTTTCCTCAAGCAATTTCAAACATGGGTTTTGAAGAACCTACTTTCTGTATGATTCTTTGAAGATGCCACTAGGTTTCCCAACTTTGAGTCTTTGAGATTCCATGAATATTTTAGAGAGGAACCACCATGCTTTCTGTTGCACTAATCTGATTAAAATCAATTTATTAAGTGGGGAATCCATCTCCCATACTACTTGTTTCCCAAAAAAATTGAAATTAATGGGACTAAAACTATCCCAGGGTCCCATTGCTTCTATTGCGCTCCAAGAATTAAGAGTGCTCTCCAACCCATACCATTAGGAAAGAGAATTCCGGGATCCCATTTCCTTGTATGCATTCTTCCAAACATCATGAGTATATAATATATATCATCAAAGTACATAACAACATAATAAAAATGTACATGAAGGAGGTGCCTCATCAAAAAATCATGAAAGTCCTTATACCTCCAAGTAAGTAGACCACCATTTTCCAAGTGCATACAATATTCAAGTGACCAATAAAATCTGATCCAATGACATAGGTGAGGATCCCATGTCCTATAATGCTGCTCCAAAATAATGTCAGATGCATCAAAATAATAATAAACCATGTGTTCTTTCATCAAGAAGGAGAAAAGAAAGTGAATGAAGAACCTCTACCAAAATTTGAAACAAATAAGGAGAAAAGAAAACATCAAGACTTCAAGTGGATCAAAGAAGTGTCATCAATACAACAATGAATATGTATATCATCATGAAATAACAGAGGATTTTTCTGCAAAAGATATTTTTCTTCAATCATATATCTCTTCACCCAAGTGTGGGATGAAGTTCCTCCAACATCAAATAGACTAGGCAAGGACCAATGAAAATCATGAGTCTCCAAGTGACTGAAGTGAACATCATAGTTGCACCCATGTAGATGTGTACAATCATAATGTAACAAAGGATGCTACTGCAAACGTAAATAAAGTGGTTCTCTAATAATTCCATCATCAAAAGGAGAGATATAAATTCCATGCTCTTCATGGGGCACTATAAAAAAGAAACCTTTCACCCATACTTCATTATGATGAATGCGGAAAACTTTGGAAGTGTAGGATGTAGGAGAAAGAACCAACTCACCCAAAGGATTAGAAAGTGAAAAAAAATTCATCATGTGAAGGATACATAGGGGTAGGATTATGCACCTCCCTTAAAAATGCAAAACTTTCCTCATGGGTTGGTTCCAAGGTGGTGGAATCATTCACTTCTTCAAAAAGTGTGTAACCATTTTCAAGAGGCAACTCAAGTTCCTCTTCCACCACAACAATTGATTGGATCTCATCAAGATCATCTTCAAACACATCAAGAACCTTCAATTTTTCATGTTTCTCATGATCCATCATGTCATCAGAATCCTTCAAGTAATCTACCATATGACAATCTGAAACATAGGAGGAAGAACAAGTATCTTGAAACCTCTCAAGAAGTTGCTCAATTTAAATTTTGAGCTTATGAATATCTTCATTATTCTTCAAGTAGGATTCATGTAACCATTCACTAAGCTCAATCACACTTTTTCTATCAAAAATCAAAGACATGAAATTACCTTTGATTTTGCACATTGCTCTTTGAATCTTATCCATGTCTTCAAGGAAGGATGGCTCCTCCTGTTGTGGCCTGGAAATTCGCAGGCAACAATAGAAAGGGATTCTCCTCAGTCAACGTTCCAAACTAGCCCATTGACTGTTTGGTATAGGGAATCCGTCCGGTTTGCGGTCCAGCAACCGTAGGTCAAGTAACAGAAACAAAAGGTTTTACCGGTTGCGGCTCGGTCCACCGTGTTTTTGTATTTTTTGAATTAATGTATGAGATGCATATGCCTAACTAACAATGCAGGATGATTCGGATGACAGGAGAAGTCACAACGTGATGCGCAGGTTCTTACCTCTCGTCTTAGAATCACCTGCATCTAAATCACATATGCAGCAACGGAATGAACTAACTATCTATCTCTCTACCTATCCCCGGGGAGCCAGATTGTAAATTATTTGTGAGTAATGTGTATTGTACATGCAATATAAAGAGAAACTATAGTTAGCTGATATTTCTTTCCACAATGCATGAACGATTAAAGATATTTCGACAACCAGATAGCCAATTGTTTTATGAACCGCATACATTACTCATGGTGGTCATTCCACAAAACAAACCAGAAATCATTTAAACAAGAACATAGGTTCAAAGAGTTAGAACGATCTCACGGTTAATGGACCAAAGGCTGGAAAACAAAATAGTTCCTCTTTCAGCCATCCACAGCATAACATTTGGACATTACACCAATCTTTCTCCAACAGGAAAACCATATTTCTTTATTGCAAAGAGAAATAATTCTTCTTACAATATCGCTTTTAGTCTCACTGGGAAAAAGCCCTTTTCCCTCTTAGTCTATTACATTTATACAAAAAAGGTGAGACTGTTGGGCTTCCCAAAGTGACCTTTGGGCTTCCCAACCCCTCGTTTCCCAACATTCTACTTTTCTTAAATGTTTTACAAAAATAGTTACAAATTACAATAATGACCAATCCTTCATGAGGAGGGTCCCACTTGGGCATCTAGAAACTTCTTCCATGCCGTAGAATCAGAGGCAATGCCCTCAAATGCGCAGGGTTCCAAAAACTGAATGTTGATTTCAAATTTTTCGGCCTGGTTCTTTATAGCCTCCACTCTGGCTGCGCTTAACTGAAGCTGGTCTTCCAAAAGCTTCACACTAACAGTCGAATGGCCTACTCCGTTTCTCAGAATCTGGTCATCAATGGCCTTAATGTGTTGCATTCTTGCTTCTTCATCCTGATGTCTTTTCTGCAACATCTCCACAAATGAATTGTGGTATGGAAAATCATCTAGCCTATGCTCGGCTTCTACCTGGCACCAGTTGTATGTAATGAGGACTCTCCTAAAAAATTCCGTACAGGCTCCCTTTGTTTTCTTGACTGCCTTCTTGAAATCCTCTGCGGTGTTAATAGAAAATTCTATTAAGTCATAATCCCGCTTGAGGGCTTGCTTATCTTTTGATGGCAGCTCTGCTGGAGTTTCTTCATTGCTTTCCAACCTCGCCATTCTTGCATTCAAGACCTCTAGGACGTCCTGAGATCTGTCCACAAAGTAACATGCAGTTTCCAAGATCTCTTCAAATCGGCCATCGATCTGCAGCACTCTACATCTCTCCTCTTCAACAGCAGTCTGGAGCTGCAGCATCTTGGCTTTTTGGGCCAATACATGCTCTTTGAATGGTTGGAGGTTAACCTGCTGCTCCCTTGATTCCTCCAAAGCAGCTGTCAAAGAAGAAATCTGTTCTTGATGTTTCTCTTTCTGATCTTCGGAGTGCATCTCACTGGCCTGTAAGATAATCTTTTGCTGCTCTTCTAGCTCTTCCACCTTCTCCTGCAGTCGTTCCTTTTCTATCTTCAGTTCTTGATATTCTTTCTGTATTTTCTCCAGGGATTCTTGTGTTGTTTCTCGGACCTATCTTTCTACTTGGAGGGCCTGCAATTGAGCCTTAGAATCCTTTATCTCCTTCTGCAAGTATTCATACTTCCGCTTCAGCCTATTGCCTTCCTCTCTCTCTTTCCTCAATGTATTTTTCAACTGAGCAGAGGACTTCTTGGACTGCTCCAAGTCAGTTATTACCTTGTCCATGTTATCTTCTGAGGTGTGGATTAGTGCAGTCCCGGCTCTCAGGGTGAGTCTTGGATCTTGGTCTGTTCCTAACATAATAGCCGTATCTGTGATCATTTTACCAGGCATATCTCCTATTTCAACCCTCTTTTCTGTTCTCTTTATTATCCTCTTTGTAGCCCTGTCATAAAACACAGTGTTAAAATCTGGGATTTCTTCTCCCTTTTTCTGCACAAAGAGGACCAACTTTAGTGTGGGGACCATGGGTGTGCTGGCAGTAGGCACTTGTGGGTCATGAACCTCGGGGTTCTCCACATCCTGGGTCTCCCCTATAGCTGTTTCAGAAGCTGACTGCTTTGTCTGTGTCAACTTTAGCCTTTCAGCTTCTTACTTTTTAAGCTCCTCATCCAGCTTCCTTTTCTTTTCTTCTTCTTCGACTTTTTTAGCTGCTTCTTCTGCTTTCTCAGCTGCTTCTTGAGCATCTCTTCTTTTCGCTTCTTCTTCTGTATGCAGCCATCCTGTAGCTTCTTGTGCCAACCTCTGAGCTTCTTCATTTATTCTTTTGGCTTCTTCCTCAGCCTTAGCCTGTTCATCCCCCTTCCCACCTTTGGTGGTGATCTTCTTCTTGAATCTTCTCCTCAGTGCTGTCATGTTCAGGGCACTTCGGAAGATAGATTCTTCCCTATCAAAATGGTGGGTATACTCAAAATGCACATTGTGCTCGTTACAGTGTTCAGCCACTTTGCCTTGAGTATCATTCCTGCGGAAGGGCATTTCGCCAAAATGAAATCTTTCCAGTTCTTCTACAAATTCATCGTCCTTATTTAATTTGGTGAACCTGTAGCTTCCTAGCTTGAAGGGCAAAGGGGGATAGGCTGTCTTCTTGTGCTCAAATAGAAAGCTGCCTATTCCATCCAAGAACACTTGTCTGACTACCTCCTTGTGAACAATGTAATCAGTCGCGTATTTAGGCAGCAGGGAAGGTGCTCTCGAACCTCCAAACATCCTGAAGTACAGGACATTTTCAGTCAAATAGTAGTCTGCATACTCCGCTATTACTTGCAAGGCCTCCTCCGACATACAATCACACTCCTTTAGGAAAATGAGTGTGTATAGAGGCATAAGGAAGTGTTCACGGAATTCTCTGTAATGGCTGTGATATTTATGTGCCCACAATGGTTTATAAGCAGCATAGACAGGCATTCTTTCCCTATCCCAGATGCACCTGAGACCAGGGAAAGGCTGGTTGCATAATATACAGTCCATCAGTATGGAACTCATATATAATTCCGATCTCTTCTGGTGTACTCCTCCCAAAGATGAATCCAAGCAAGAGGAAAGACTATTGGATACGATGTTGGCCCAGTTGAAAATTTTCCCCTGGGTTGCAACATGAAAAATGATTGGGATCCATTCTAACTTGAAGAATCTACCATGTGCCCTTCCAAAAATATGGTTCAGCATTAAAGCTATGAACCTATAGGGAGCCCTTAAGCTAGATGTATCGTAATGACCTGCTGGTCTGTATCTGTACATAATGTTTTCCTTGCAACATCATCCTTTTAAATGTCTCCACCAGATCCATTCTAATGTTGTTTAGCCAGTCATCAGATAAAAAGACTTGGGCTTCTGGCAGGTGATAAGCCAAAGCTACATATCCAGGGCTATATGCAACATAGCCCTCTTTGTTAACATCCTCCAGAATCATTGTTGTGACATCTGCCCAAGGTAGAATCCATCCGATTACTTCAGAGCACGGGAACAGCTGTGGTCTGGTGGTGATCTTCATCAGGGAAGATCTTTCTATGTTGGCATATAAGGATTCTTCTTCTAATCCCATGTCAGGAACCTCTCTTCGGGTGATCAATCTGTAAACTTCCCCCCACTGATAGATCAGGTTCAACGCCAGAAATGCACTTCGTGTCCTCGTATATGTATTCTGTCTTAGTGACAATTTCTAC
Organism: Pseudotsuga menziesii; assembly: GCA_001517045.1. NCBI lineage: Eukaryota > Viridiplantae > Streptophyta > Pinopsida > Pinales > Pinaceae > Pseudotsuga > Pseudotsuga menziesii. The sequence goes on along the minus strand of LPNX010905522.1, from coordinate 393,665 downwards.
TTTTGGATCTTCTTCGACCACAAGAGCCTTCTTCTTTTGTCTCTTTGACATGGTGAGCTCTTCCTGCCACAAAATTGTAACACGAAGCCATTTTGGCTGAGGAACAAACTTGTTTACATCAATGGGCAGTGTATCATTTCTTCTATGTTTTAACATGACAGCAATTAGTCACTGAAGCAAATATATGCATGTATAGCCTGAAATGACCTAACTACAGAACTATTAAAACCCAATGTGCAGCGACTTAGTTTATGTTTAGCATGATGAAAATACAGTCATATACAGTAGAATATGCAATCTACCACTGCTGTAGGCTATTAAACACGTCTAACCATATAATCGAGAGGGGAAACATCTATACTACATGAGGAAAACTCCCACTCTTCTACGGGCGCCATTGTTATTTCGCTGCGCGGGACAGACAAGGGACAAAAACCCCTGCAATCCTTTTCAATGGCACTTTCAAATGGACTGCCCATGCAATCTAATGGTCAACATCCTAAATGCAATGGCACATCCCTTCCCTCTCCGACTCGGATTCAAAACAAAAACCAACGGTGCACGGAATGTCACGGCGAAACGCTTGCTATTCGAAAGTGTGGGTAATATGAAATCCACACAAGAAGGGGAAAACTACCAAATGCCACAGAAAAACCAACAAAAACTCTCCCCTACTAAAAACATCATCGCCAGGGGCAGTTTGGTGCAGACGGCGTAACGGCCGTCTGCACCAAACCCTTCCTACTACGCGCAAGGATGCAAAAGGTCGCGGGTAAAAATACTCTGTGGGTTAAAAGCGCCCCCCCCCCCCCCCCCCCCCGACCGCGAACAGTAAGACCCCCAAAACTCTTCAATATAAAGGTGCAACCACGGGGAAAAAGAAACAATCACGGCAAACCTAACCACAGCAAACATCAATCCAATGCCTCGAACAGAACAGGGTAGGGAAACAACGGGCCTACCTGGCACTGATGTGTAACCAGCGTGTAAGGCGGGACGAAGACAATCGAGCTTCCACAGCAGCCACCTGAACGCGGGTACCGGTGATGGGGTCCGAACAAGCTTCGAGAGATCGACAGCACGATGGCGACAGAGCACGGCAGTTGAAAATACCAATAGAATAATCCAACATGTCCCCCTTACCTCATATATATACATATAGTCAACTCTCGCGGCGGAAAGAAAAAAATAAAAATAAAAAGCCGGATGTCTGAGACATTTGGATCGGCAACCGAAAGTGCATTTCCTTCCGCAACGGTGGAAAACCAAACCCTAGATCAATCTACAACGGCGGAGATGACCGGGTAAAAAATACCATGCGTCGGACCTCTAACATCGGAACCGAAAGCGGAACCACAGCTGCAACAGTGGATATCAAAAGGGTATCGTGCCCCGCCATACACCGCTTAAATCGAAAGAGAAACCACTAGGGATCGGCAAGGTAAATCTTTCTTTTATCCGCAATGGCAGGAGATTAAAGCGTGCGACCTTCCGCAACGGCGAAGCCAAAATGACTTACGAAAAGGAGCGAAAAAGCTTTCCGCAGCCACAACGACGGAACCTCAGGACTTACGAACGTTAAAGGACTGATCGGAAGAGGAAGCAGTTTCCTTCCGCAACGGCGGAAGAAAGAAACTATAAAAGTTCTGATGCAAAACCAAGATTCAGTCGAGGTAAAAATGAATAAATCGAAAAGAAATTCAAAGTCCAAAAATCAAATGTCCATCCACAACAGTGGAAGCTAACAGTAAACATCTTCCACAACAGCGGATAAAGAAAATATAAACAGCTCCGATGTAAAACCCAAAAGTCAGCCGAGCGGGAAACGAAACAGTTAAGCAATGATCGGGAGAGGAATTGGTTTGTCATCCGCAACGGCGGAGATAGAAATGACAAATTCTTCCGGTGGAAACCAAATATCGACCAATGAGAAAGCCAACGGATCGGAAGGAAAATCAAAGACAAAACCAATTATACATCCGCAACAGCGGAAAACCAAACCACAGATCCGTCCGCAACGGTGGAAAACCAAACCAAATACTTCCGATTCAGGCATGCTTCAAATGCATTCAAAGGCAGCAAGAAAGCTTGATCATACAGTGGATTACTTCAAGTGCTAAAAGGAGAAACCAAACAAGTGGTAAATCAATTTAATCCTCTTGAGAAATCATTACTAGACCAACTCAACGAAGAAAATCGAACTAATCCAAGCAAAAGGAGGGTCCTAAAAATTTTGGAATTTTGGGAAATTGTTGCAGCTGCAACAATTGGCGACTACCTGGTGAACCCCATATTTCTGAATTAACTCCTTCCCCGTGCAAGACCGTCTGAATAAAATTTTAAATCTCCTAGA
>LPNX010905522.1:351768-390944 GCA_001517045.1 Pseudotsuga menziesii | reverse complement strand
ATGCTTTGCTTTGATGTGTCTTGTTTCTTTCAGGAGTTTTGACTCTTGATAGCTTTTAGCTTTTCTGAAATTATGGTATGGGATCATTTATATATGATATACTGCTTACCCTGCTTCCTTTCCATGGGTCTTTCACTGTCACCCCCTTGGACATTTAAGATGTGAAATGGATGGAGCCTCGAAATAGTATTCCAGACCTGTTTCACTTCTGAGTTATTTACAGGGGTTAAGTAAGACTTCAATGAATGCATGGCCAGTTAGGAACACTGCTACTAGAAGACATTCTATGGTTTTAAAACACAATATTTTGCTCAATTTTTGTGTTAATAAAGAACCCTGATGTTTCCATTGCAACCAAGAGTTTTCCTCTTTATTCAAAACCAAAAGAACAACTAATAAAGCAGAAAAATAAAATAGCATCAAATCAAACAATCAAAAGAAGACAACATCAAAGTCTTATTAAAGAAAACAAATCAATTTATTTATGTACACAGCAAAAGAAAAGAAAAAATATGCCCACTCCTGAAAATCTTTAATCTTGGGGAGTTGGAGGGTGGGCTGGATTATAGACATGAGGTATTTAACCATGGTCTAGCTCTGATATTTTTGCAATTGAACACATGTCTACAATCCTACATTCATCTTGATCATCCTGAGGAAGTTGAAGAAGCCCAGGATGATAGTTAATCTTAGAACTGGCCTTTCTTGAGGTATGATGTCTTGGTTTAAGCTCAGTCAGATAATTTCAGAGGATAGAATCAGCAGAATCATTACCTTCCCCCAGTTTAGTGACAGTATGCTTCATGTAAGGTTCTCTCAAAATCTTAATCTTATTTGAGGTACCCGTGAGAGGCAACAATAATTGAGACCAATCTGAAGCAAAATAGCCTTTTAACCTGGCAGACCAATCTCTGTTGAGAATAAGCCCATATCCACTAGGTATGTCAGCCATAGTAATGTCAATAAATTGACAAATGTTGTTGTTTGCAGACAAGTGAATGAGGACATTTTTCATTTCTCCCACTACTTTGGCACCTGTGTTGTCTAATTGCGTTACTTCACAAAATGTGGACTCTGGCTGTCCATTAATATTCTTGCAAATCTCCAGTGGCATAACATTCACCGCTGATCCAGAATCTACTAAGCAATTATGCACATTATGATTCAGGATTTCTAGGGTCAAAAGAAAAGGTGGGGTATCGACTTTCTCTTCCCAACCTAGTTTTATGTCTTCTTCTCCTGGTTGGTTTTGAGTAGGTATATCCTCTTCAAGCTCTCCAACTTCATTCGTGTTACCCCCATTAACACCTACATGTCCTTCTAAAGTTTTGACAGGCTCACTAATTGGTTTGGTTTCATGGTTGACCGTAGTGACTTCAGGTGTTTTATTTTTAACATTCACATCAACCTGTCTCTTGACATTCTTTTGCAGTCTTTTGATCTTCGAAATTGTTAAATCCATGTCCTCTGTTAATGTAGGTGTGCATTCAGTGTCAAATAGTGAGATACCATTCCATGAAAACATAGTGTCATTATCTTGTTTCTCCATAGTATGATTTTCCTTTTCCTCTTTGCCACTGTCCTTGGTTAATTTAGAATCTAGTAGCTGATTCATGACCAATGTCATTGAATTCAACCATTGAGGGCACTTCTTTTCCGAATGAGGTTGTTGGTGAAAAGTGTATAAATTATCACCCCCTACTTCTGTTATGTTTACTGATGGCAAATTTGGGGGAGGTATTTTCCATTGGTTGCTATCCTCTCTTTTTTGGTAGTAGGGTTTGTGAGTTTTTTGAGCTTCCCTCCCTTTCTCCAGATCTATTATTCTGTTGGATAGATTCTACATCATTTTCAGCATTCCTTGATAATCATGTGATTGTTCCTCTTTAGGTTTAGACAAAAATAACGTTCTTCTATTTGTAGTTTTCTCTCCAGGTAAATCAGGATAATCTTCTACACTTTCCCTTTCAGCCTCTACCTTTTATGCCTCTTCATAAGTCTCTACCAATGTAGGTTTGACTTTCATCTTGGAAAACATGGCCAACTCAGGTCCTAGGGCTGAGGTATAATATTCAATTAATATTTTGTCTGAGGGTTTGTCAGCTTCAAAAAATTTCTTTAGGTATATTGAAAATATTAGAGTGAAACTACGTACCTTCTCATTCTTCTCTTTCCTTAACAAACCAAGACCTTTCATCAATGAGGCATGGGTTTTTTGGGCTGTGTATTTACCTCTGAAAACCCTTTCGAAGGTGTCCCAATCAAGAATAGAGTTTGCAGGTAGAGAAAACTACCATGAAGCAGCTGCCCCTTTCAAGGTATGAGGAAATAATCTACAGACAACATCTTCATACTCCCCAGCCCTTAAACCTTCTACCACCAAATAGAAACTTTGTAAGTGGTCATCTATAGCATTCCTTTCCTCAGGGTCAAACTTAGGCGGCAGCTTATCAAAAGCTTGAGGTAAGTTATGCAAAGGAGGTGTGAGGTTCAAAAGGGTTCTAGCTTTCCATGCCAGCAGAGGGTTGGGATGATTTGCATTTATGCCAGCCATAGGCACAGGTACAAGAACAAAGTCTGAGTAAAGAGCAACGTAGGGTGAGAACAGGCTTTCTTACTTCAAAGGTATAACCGAAACCTGTAAATACTTGGGTCAGGTTGAAAGCTTCAAAACATCTGCTGGTAAGGGAATCTTGGGAAAATAAGTTTCCACGGCTAAACATGCACTGGCGGCCCTCCTTCTAGCACCAAAACTGTTGTGGCCTAGAAATTCACAGGCAACAACAGAAAGGAATTCTCCCCAGTCAACGTTCCCAACTAGCCCATTGACCGTTTGGTATAGGGAATCCGTCCGGTTTGCGTTCCGGCTACCGTAGGTCAAGTAACAGAAACAAAAGGTTTTAACGGTTGCGGCCCGGTCCACCGTGTTTTTGTATTTTTTGAATTAATGTATGAGATGCATATGCCTAACTAACAATGCAGGATGATTCGGTTGCTGGGAGCAGTCACAACGTAATGCGCAGGTTCTTACCTCTCATCTTAGACTCACCTGCATCTAAATCACATATGCAACAACGGAATGAACTAACTATCTATCTATCTACCTATCCCCGGGGAGCCAGATTGTAAATTATTTGTGAGTAATGTGTATTGTACATGCAATATAAAGAGAAACTACAGCTAGCTGATATCTCTTTCCACAATGCATGAACGATTAAAGATATTTCGACAACCAGATAGCCAATTGTTTTATGAACCGCATACATTACTCATGGTGGTCATTCCACAAAACAAACCAGAAATCATTTAAACAAGAACATAGGTTCAAAGAGTTAGAACGATCTCACGGTTAATGGACCAAAGGATGGAAAACAAAATAGTTCCTCTTTCATCCATCCACAGCATAACATTTGGACATTCCACCAATCTTTCTCCAACAAGAAAACCATATTTATTTATTGCAAAGAGAAATAATTCTTCTTACAATATCGCTTTTAGTCTCACTAGGAAAAAGCCCTTTTCCCTCTTAGTCTATTACATTTATACAAAAAGGGTGAGACTGTTGGGCTACCCAAAGTGACCTTTGGGCTTCCCAACCCCTCATTTCCCAACGTTCTAATTTTCTTAAATGTTTTACAAAAATAGTTACAAATTACAATAATGACCGATCCTTCATGAGGAGGGTCCCACTTGGGCATCTAGAAACTTCTTCCACGCCGCAGCATCAGAGGCAATGCCCTCAAATGTGCAGGGTTCCAAAAACTGAATGTTGATTTCAAATTTTTTGGCCTGGTTATTTATATCCTCCACTCTGGCTGCGCTTAACCAAAGCTGGTCTTCCAAAAGCTGCACACTAACGGCCAAATGGCCTACTTCGTTTCTCAGAATCTGGTCATCAATGGCCTTAATGTGTTGCATTATTGCTTTTTCATCCTGATGTCTTTTCTGCAACATCTCCACAAATGAATTGTGGTATGGAAAATCATCTAGCCTCTGCTCGGCTTCTACCTGGCACCGGTTGTATGTAATGAGGACACTCCTAAAAAATTACGTACAGGCTCCCTTTGTTTTCTTGACTGCCTTCTTGAAATCCTCTGCGGTATTAATAGCAAATTCTATTAAGTCGTAATCCCGCTTGAGGGCTTGCTTATCTTTTGATGGCAGCTCTGCTGGAGTTTCTTCATTGCTTTCCAACCTCGCCATTCTTGCAGACAAGACCTCTAGGACGTCCTGAGATCTGTCCACAAAGTAACATGCACTTTCCAAGATCTCTTCAAATCGGCCATCGATCTACAGCACTCTACATCTCTCCTCTTCAACAGCAGTCTGTAGCTGCAGCATCTTGGCTTTTTGGGCCAAGACATGCTCTTTGAATGGCTGGAGTTTAACCTACTGCTCCCTTGCTTCCTCCAGAGCAGCTGTCAGAGAAGAAATATGCTCTTGATGTTTCTCTTTCTGCTCTTCAGAGTGCATCTCACTGGCCTATAAGATAATCTTTTGCTACTCTTCTAGCTTCCACCTTCTCCTGCAGCCGTTCCTTTTCTATCTTCAGTTCTTGATATTCTTTCTGTATTTTCTCCAGGGATTCTTGTGTTGTTTCTCGGACCTGTCTTTCTACTTGGAGGGCCTGCAATTCAGCCTTAGAAGCCTTTATCTCCTTCTGCAAGTCTTCATACTTCCGCTTCAGCCTATTGCCTTCCTCTCTCTCTTTCCTCAATGTATTTTTCAACTGAGCAGAGGACTTCTTGGACTGCTCCAAGTCAGTTATTACCTTGTCCATGTTATCTTTTGAGGCGTGGAGTAGTGCAGTCCCGGCTCTTAGGGTGAGTCTTGGATCTTGGTCTGTTCCTAACATAACAGTCGTATCTGTGATCATTTTACCAGGCATATCTCATGTTTCAACCCTCTTTTATGTTCTCTTTATTATCCTCTTTGTAGCCCTGTCATAAAACACAGTGTTAAAATCTGGGATTTCTTCTCCCTTTTTCTGCACAAAGGGGACCAGCTTCAGTGTGGGGACCATGGGTGTGCTGGCAGTAGGCACTTGTGGGTCCTGAACCTCGAGGTTCTCCACATCCTGGGTCTGCCCTATAGCTGTTTCAGAAGCTAACTGCTCTGTCTGTGTCAACTTTATCCTTTCAGCTTCTTGCTTTTTAAGCTCCTCATCCAGCTTCCTTTTATTTTCTTCTTCTTCTTTTTTAGCTGCTTCTTCTTCTTTCTCAGCTGCTTCCTGAGCAGCTCTTCTTTTCACTTCTTCTTCTGTATGCAGCCATCCTGCAGCTTCTTGTGCCAACCTCTGAGCTTCTTCATTTCTTCTTTTGGCTTCTTCCTCAGCCTTAGCCTGTTCATCCCCCTTCCCACCTTTGGTGGTGATCTTCTTCTTGAATCTTCTCCTCAGTGCTGTCATGTTTAGGGCACTTCGGAAGACAGATTCTTCCCTATCAAAATGGTGGGTATACTCAAAATGCACATTGTGCTCTTTACAGTGTTCAGCCACTTTGCCTTGAGTATCATTCCTGCGGAAGGGCATTTCGCCAAAATGAAATATTTCCAGTTCTTCTACAAATTCATCGGCCTTCTTTACTTTGGTGAACTTGTAGCTTCCTAGCTTGAAGGGAAAAGGGGGATAGGCTGTCTTCTTGTGCTCAAACAGAAAGCTGCCTATTCCATCTAGGAACACTTGTCTGACTGCCTCCTTGTGAACAATGTAATCAGTCGCGTATTTAGGCAGCAGGGAAGGTGCTCTTGAACCTCCAAACATCCTGAAGTACAGGCCATTTTCAGTCGAATAGTAGTCTGCATACTCCAGTATTACTTGCAAGGCCTCCTCTGACATACAAGCATACTCCTTCAGGAAAATGAGTGTGTATAGAGGCATAAGGAAGTGTTCACAGACTTCTCTGTAATGGCTGTGATATTTATGTGCCCACAATGTTTTATAAGCAGCATAGACAGGCATTCTTTCCCTTTCCCAGATGCACCTGAGACCAGGGAAAGGCTGGTTGCATAATATACAGTCCATCAGTATGGAAATCATATAGAATTCTGATCTCTTCTGGTGTACTCCTCCCAAAGCTGAAGCCAAGCAAGTGGAAAGACTATTGGATACGATGTTGGCCCAGTTGAAAATTGTCCCCTGGGTTGCAACATGAAAAATGATTGGGATCCATTCTAACTTGAAGAATCTACCATGTGCCCTTCCAAAAATCCGGTTCAGCATTAAAGCTATGAACCTGTAGGGAGTTCTTAAGCTAGTTGTATCGTAATCACCTGCTGGTCTATATCTGTAATGTTTTCCTTGCAACATCATCCTTTTAAATGTCTCCACCAGAACCATTCTAATGTTGTTTAGCCAGTCATCAGATAAAAAGACATGGGCTTCTGGAAGGTGATAAGCCAGAGCTACATATCCAGGGCTATATGCAGCATAGCCCTGTTTGTTAACATCCTCCAGAATCATTGTTGTGACATCTGCCCGAGGCTGAATCCATCTGATTACTTCAAAGCACGGGAACAGCTCTAGTCTGGTGGCGATCTTCATCAGGGAAGATCTTTCTATGTTGGCATATAAGGATTCTTCTTCTAAGCCCATGTCAGGAACCTCTCTTCGGGTGATCAATCTGTAAACTTCCCCCCACTGATATTCAGGTTCAACGCCAGAAATGCACTTTGTGTCCTCATATATGTATTTTGTCTTAGTGACAATTTCTACTTCTGGATCTGCTTCGACCACAGGAGCCTTCTTCTTTTGTCTCTTTGACATGGTGAGCTCTTCCTGCCACAAAATTGTAACATGAAGCCATTTTGGCTGAGGGACAAACTTGTTTACATCAATGGGCAATGTATCATTTCTTATATGTTTTAACATGACAACAATCAGTCAATGAAGCAAATATATGCATGTATAGCCTGAAATGACCTAACTACAAAACTATTAAAAACCAATGTGCAGCGACTTAGTTTATGTTTAGCATGATGAAAATACAGTCATATACAGTAGAATATGCCATCTACCACTGTTGTAGGCTATTAAACACTTCTAACCATATAATCGAGCGGGGAAACATCTATACTACATGAGGAAAACTCCCACTCTTCTACAGGCGCCATTGTTATTTCGCTGCGCAGGACAGACAAGGGACAAAAATGCCTGCAATCCTTTTCAACGGCACTTTCAAACGGACTGCCCATGCAATCCAATGGTCAACAGCCTAAATGCAATGGCACATCTCTTCCCTCTCCGGCTTGTATTCAAAACAAAAACCAACAGTGCACGGAATGTCACGGAGAAATTCTTGCTATTCGAAAGTGCGGGTAATATGAAATCCACACAAGAAGGGGAAAACTACCAAATGCCACAGAAAAACCAACAAAAAATCTCCCCTACTAAAAACATCATCACCCGAGGCAGTTTGGTGCAGACGGCGTAACGGTCGTCTGCACCAAACCCTTCCTACTATGCGCAAGGCTGCAAAAGGTTGCAGGTAAAAATAATCCGTGAGTTAAAAGCGCCCCCCCGACCGCGAACAGAAAGACCCCCAAAACTCTTCAATATAAAGGTGCAATCACGGGGAAAAAGAAACAGTCACGGCAAACCTAACCGCAGCAAACATCAATCCAATTCCTCGAATTGAACAGGGTAGGGCAACAACGGGCCTACCTGGCACTGATGTGTAACCGGCGTGTAAGGCAGGACGAAGACAATCGGGCTTCCACAGCTGCCACCTAGACGCGGGTACCGGTGATGGGGTCTGAACAAGCTTCGAGCGATCAACAGCACGATGGCGACAGAGCACGGTAGTTGAAAAAATACCAATAGAATAATCCAACATGTCCCCCTTACCTCATATATATACATATGGTCAACTCTCGCGGTAGAAAGCAAAAAAATAAAAATAAAAATCTGAATTTCGGAGACATTTGGATCGGCAGCCAAAAGTGCATTTCCTTCTGCAACGGTGGAAAACCAAACCCTAGATCCATCTACAATGGTGGAGATGACTGGGTATCTCTATGTCACCAACATAGAGTTGCGAGCACCCATCAGTAGGTACCCTTTCATAGTTCAAGGATCCATTGGTAGATTCTCTTTTATTTGCACAACCCCCATCAACAAGGATTGTGTGCTTGTATTCACTTTCCTCTTTATGTTCTTCTCTGAAATCACCTTTAGGTAATTGATGCTCCACTTTATGATTCTCTGTTTCTTCCTTTAATGGTGTATCTAGGCTCTTTTCACAAGTAGGCTGATTTTTTCTCATTTCATGCTCCTCCAAACTTGTGGATTGTTGATTGTCCCTTAATGAATTCACATTTGAATTATTGTTCCTATATCCATTCAACCAATCATAAAAGTGTTCAAAATTAATGGTATTATGTGTCTCTCCATGATGTAAAATTCTACTACCCCTTGCTGCCAGCTTACCCCTAAGTTGGCTAGCCATCAATTCGAATACTTGCATAATATGCTTTGTTGTGTCATCAAAATATGACTTAATCCATTTCTTAAATCCATATCTATCATCCATAATTTCAATAGGTTCCAAGACCATGCTTTGATACCACTGTAATGTCCCTTGTGGATAATTTTCCCAATGTACTCAAATTCACCAAATTTCAACTCTCTATATATGGATACAACGTACTCCAAACTCCTCCAATTACTTTCAAACTTGGTGAGGAAGGTCATTAAAGATTATGGGACACATTAACACATATATAAGACATATAATCAACTGATATACCCAACCATGGTTTACAATTTTCAAGGGAAGAAGTTTTGGGACAAGACTAGTCAATTTGGGAGGTGAAAATTCCCTCTAGGTCTTGGAACAAATATCTTCCAAACACTGTACAACATCCACCAATGGTTGGTATGAGAATTGGATATGCTATAATACATTAATTATATTATATTTTCATCATTATATGTGTTTTTTGGGTCGATTAGGTATCCAAGAGACTCACAAAATTTACTAGTAATTTTGAGGCTCAAATCCCCAATGGTAGATGGCTCCAAATAGCTCCAAATGCTCTCAAATTGTACTATAAGGTCTATTAATGATGTTAATACATAAAAATTGTGTTTATAGTTTTATTTCAACCATAAAATGACTTCTGAAACTCACTTTGGAAATCTGGTCAATGTATGTTGTTTTACGAGCAACTTGTGGTTCAAATCCCCTAAGGGTAGATGAAGAAAATGAATTTCCAAATGCACTCAATCCAACTAGAATATCTGAATGTAATTAGGTAGAATATAAAGGACATAAAAATTAATTAAAATACATCACCATTCAACTTTTAATTTCTTCTATAACTATCTTAAATCATATGCAAAAAGACTAGTTTCAACCTTGGGGGAAATGATAGGCAATCTTCTCCAAATGCTATGAAACTCAACAAAATGAATCCAAATTCTTATGTGATGAAAATTAAACTCATATAATACATAAATAACAGTCCATTCATCTATAAACCATCAGTATTTTACTTATCCATTTGAATCCATCAACATTACATTGGTTCACAATAAGGTAGTGGGGAAATGGCATTGTTTCTTTATTGTTTAACATTTTTACATGAAATATTTTGGTACTTCGACCTGATAATTTCTGAATATTAATAAAAGAGTATAAATGGAATTCCATTCATCATATGTATATCATATAAACATTCTTTCATTCAAAATCATCAGCATTACAATGGCATAATTCAATATAGTTGGGAAATGGTCATTGTTTGCTCATTAATAATCACTTTTACATACAACCATTTGGTATTTAGACCTGATAATTTCTGAAGATGAAGAATAGAGTATATTAATGTTATTACCTTCATAAATGGACCATTATAAGCTCTCCCAAATATATCAATAGCTCCAAAAGTGCGCCTCGGTCAATAGAGCAAGAATATGATGAGAAAACTTGGAATAGATGAAAGAACAAGCTGATATTGAAGTGTCCATGAGATGCCCTGTAGCTTGAACCTGTAACATATTACTCCATTAAAGCTCCATGAAAGACCTGAATGGCCTTTCCACACACCAACTTGGATGGGAATTGTTGTCACCGGATATGTCACACAATATTTTTACATTCTGGTAGCGCATATGTAGTGAAGGACTCCAATTTTTTCATGCCGAAAGAGCCATGATTGTTCCAATGGAAAAATGTTCAGCTTCTTATTGCCTAAAAACCTTCATCTTGGTTAATTCGGTGTGACTGTTGAGCCTCAATTTTTGTAAATCTGATACACAGAGCATTGAAGGATTCAGATTATATAGAGACCAAGGATTCAAGTTTTCTTAACCATGATGTGCATTTGATTTGGTACCAAGCATCCAAGATTCCAAGTCATAAAGCCATATTTTGAAGCCTTCACACTAAAAGGCTAAAGCTCCACCAAGCAAGATTTGGATACTTGAATGATATGATTGTAATGCAGGATCGTGCAACTGGTTTTTCTCGTGGATTTGGGTATGCCACATTTTCTTCAGTTAAAAAAAAGCACTTTATAGTTAACATGTTCTTAATGCTCGTGAATTGGAAGTTAAAGTGGCAAAGACCAAGGAGGAAATAAAATCTCCTTCTAAGAAGATGACACAGATATTTGTGGCAAAAATTCATCCTTCTGTTACAAAGGATGTGTTTCGAAAATAGGTTGAAGCATATGGGAACATTGAAGATTTACTTGGCGAATCCAAAAGGATATTATGCAAAAGGCTCAATTGAAGGCATGTAGCCATCCTTACTTTTTCAATGGTATGGAGACAGAGCCATTTGAAGAAGGTGAACATTTGATTCAGGAAAGTGGAAAGCTCATCATTCTGGACATTTTGCTTGAGTAGCTACATGGTCAAGCTACATTCTGTAGGATTATTTAGAACGGTGATGGTATTCTCATGAGCATCTTGATGGCTCAATAAGAGTCGAGGAGCGTTTTGCAGTAGTGCAAAAGCTTTAATGGTAAAACATCAACATTGCAAGAATTAAGTGACATTAGAAAAGTCAATGATGATGCTCATAAACCATTTGTATTTTTAATATCTACAAGAGCTGGTGGTGTTGGGTTGAATCTTGCAGGAGCTGATATGGTGGCAATACCTCTGGATATAGCAAATAGTTTAAGTTGCTAAGATATGTTGTGCATGCATTCATGATTTGGAGCACAAAAACTTTACTTGTTAAGAATAGCACTCTGACATTGTCACCACTGTCTGAGGTTATAGTACTGGTTCCATTGGTCCCACTTCATAAGAAAATTTATGAATTTCTCAAGATTCTAACAAGTGGTTCAGGCACTTATCAACACCAATATTTGCAAAATATTATGGTACAATTGCGATAGAGTATCACAAGTGTCAAGTTTCAAACATCAACATGGCATTCATCTAAAAAAATCAATTGTATATAAGATGAGGAAAATCACTTCCATATTTTCATGGATAGCGATTCCAGATTTTACAGGTGGCAGGGGAATTTTACAAGTGGTAAAACATATTCAAATACGCCAAAGATTAGTTCCAACTTGACTGCATGTGGCAATCAAAGCTCCAGTTTCAAGGATCGCTTCCATATTTTTTGAGCTCGAGTATTAATGTTATCTAATTTTAGATTTTCTAATATATATCTAAAATCCTGCATTAGTAAGCTGGGGGGTCGTAAATTTTATATCTATAGCCTTTAGAAATATAGTGCAAAGGGAGAGTTCCAGCCGAGAGGGCTGAGGATATATTAGAGGTTAGACTGTTGTATGCATTTTGTATATATTAATATGAAATGACTGCTTTGAAATGATTATGATCATTTGAGCCCATTTTGCTTTAATAATTGAATTGTATGCTGTTATGATTTTGTCTTGTGTGTGGTCCAATCAATCCATTGCAAGATTTTTATGATGATATGCAATTATCTGTAAATGCTCAATTGCAGAATTTGGTTCAGTCCTTTATAAATTCATGCTCGTAGTCTTTCCTATTACTGTATTTTACAATGATACATTTCCCGTTGTTTGATATTTAAACCCATCCTGATCTTTGTCCTGTTATACCTCCATCATTCTATCAACTCAATTACCAATTTTAAAGAATCACTAGCCATGCTCCTTATGCAGTTAAGGTGCATCTTTTAGTGATAACATCTTCTGGCGTCGTTGCCAGGGACGGAGGAACGAAGGTATCTTCCCTGGGAAGAACAACAATGATGAAATCCATCTCTTAATGGTAGGCAAGAGAAGGATATTAGCTTGACTGTAGTTTTATACCTGGTGACTCCAGCTTCATTACAGGCAAATATATTGGCAACTCCACTAGTTCAAGATGTCAAGGTCCAAGATGCCGAAGACCATGGAAGCCATTCTGGCTCGGAGGTTTGCACCTTTCAATTTTTCAACAGTTCCTGGTTTCCCACATCTAGTACCGACTATGACAGAATGGGGAGATTTTCTGCCTATTTTCAGAGAAAGGAAAGAAGATAATCCTGCAGATCATCTCATCAAGTTCCATGAATGCATGAATCTACTAGATCTACAGCACGAGGATGTTTGTATGAAGATGTTCATGTATTCATTGGATGGTGATGCACGTGAATGGTATTTCTCAATACCTCCTTCCAACATTTCATCCTTGAAGAATTTCCACACAGTATTCCATGAGCACTGTAAAAGGTACCTTTTTAGATGATTTTTTATTTGAAAATTGTTAAGAGGAATATGAATTGCATGATGAGATTAAAAATATAAATAGAAAATAAATTGTTCCTCGAAATCTTCATCGGCTCTCTAATGATCTTCAAGATGATGTTTATTTTCATAAACTTGAACTAGAACTGGATAATGAAGAAGTTATGGTTTTAGAATGTGCTGAAAATAAAGAAACATTTTCAACTGTTGTTTTTAAGGAAGAATCTCATGCTCATTGTGATATCCAAGTTATTGATGGAAATCATGTTAAAGACACATTTGACATTGTATCAAATGTTTCCAGTTCTGTTGGTTATGATAAGTTAGTTGTTGAAGACCAGCTTAATCTTGATGGATATCTCGATAATGAGGAGGAAATATCACAGCAAATGTGGAATTTATTCATAATCAATTAATTTATGATCAACTTGTTTTTTATAAGTATTCAGATGATGAAGACGAGATTTTCACATTAAATTCCATTGATTTGAGAAGCAATGATCCTATCTTCGATAATTATGAATCCAACTTTAGTGAAAAACAGGATGATGAAGAGAAGTTATTGGATCAGCCACCAATGTTTCTTTTTCAAACAGAAATAGACCAAAGATTTCCAGAGATAGGCAAGCTTTCTTTTTCCATACCTGAACTTGGATATGCAACAAATATTAAACAAGTTACAAAAAACAGTGAAATCAGTAAAGGCAGCCCGCAACAATTTTCAGATTTGCAGACAAATGAAATTGGCAGCAATCATGTAGAATATAATATGCAGAAAGAATTTGATCTCCAGCTAGAACAATGCCAGGAAGAGGTAAATTGCTATATCTTTCATGATCCTATCGTTGATTATTTGGAATCTATGAGCAAAATAAACATCACACAATTCATGTTTAGAGAATTTTGTCTCCGCCATCGATTGCATTCTTCTGTGCATTGGATTATTTCAGTTTTTCAGCCAAGATCAAGATTACAGTCAATCAAAAATATTTTAGAATGGTTATGCTAGAAATTTCATATTACATGATGAATTACTTCAACTTATTAGTGTTAAAACATGTATATAAATAAGTGTGGTTTCCGAGCATTGGTTTCAATTTGCAGAGTAGTTTAAAGTGTAGCATTCAGCCAGCAGTGTGTTTTCAAGTTTTTCAATAAGTATCAGAGACTTGGGATGAAGACTCCATCCCAATGGAATGGATATAAGGCACAATCTACTTGTTCTTGGAAGCTCACAAGGAGCATAGCCATCCCCATCCAGAGCCAGATGTTGTCACCAGATATGTCAATTAATATTTTTACATTTTAGCAGCGCATATGTAGTGAAGGACTTCAATTTGTTCATGCCGAAAGAGCCATGATTGTTCCAATGGCCAGATGGTCAGCTTCTTATTGCCTAAAAACCTTCATCTCAATTAATTTGGTGTGACTGTCGAGCCTCAATTTTTGTAAATCTGATAGACAAAGCATTGAAGGATTCAGATTATATAGAGACCAAGGATTCAAGTTTTCTTAACCATGATGTGCATTCGATTTGGTACCAAGCATCCAAGCTTCCAAGTCCTAAAGCCATATTTCGAAGCCTTCACACTAAAAGGCCAAAGCTCCACCAAGCAAGATTTGGAGACCTGGATGATATGATTGTAATGCGGGATCGTGCAACTGGTTGTTCTCATGGATTTGGGTATGCCACGTTTTCTTCAGTTAAAAAAAAACACTTTATAGTTAACATGTTCTTAATGCTCGTGAATTGGAAGTTAAGGTGGCAAAACCCAAGGATGAAATAAAAGCTCCTTCTAAGAAGATGACACGGATATTTGTGGCAGGAATTCATCCTTCTGTTACAAAGGATGTGTTTCGAAAATATGTTGAAGCATATGGGAACATTGAAGATTTACCAGGAGACTCCAAAAGGGTATTATGCAAAAGGATCAATTGAAGGCATGTAGCCATCCTTACTTGTTCAATGGTATGGAGACCAAGCCATTTGAAGAAGGTGACCATTTGATTCGGGCAAGTGGAAAGCTCATCATTCTGGACATTTTGCTTGAGAAGCTACATGGTCAAGCTACATTCTGTAGGATTATTTAGAACTGCGATGCTATTCTTATTAGCGTCTTGATGGCTCAGTAAGTGCTGAGGAGTGTTTTGTAGCAGTGCAAAATCTTTAATGGTAAAACATAAACATTGCAAGAATTAAGTAACATTAGAAAAGTCAATGATGATGCTCGTAAAGCATTTGTATTTTTAATATCTACAAGAGCTGGTGGTGTTGGGTTGAATCTTGTAGGAGCTGATACGGTGACAATACCTCTGGATATAGCAAACAGTTTAAGCTGCTCAAATATGTTATGCATGTATTCATGATTTGGCGCAAAAAAAAATTACTTGTGAAGAATAGCACTCTGACATTGTCACCACTATCTGAGGTTACAGTACTGGCTCCATTGGTCCCACTTTAGAAGAAAATTTATGAATTTCTCAAGCTTCTAACAAGTGGTTCAGGCACTTCTCAACTCCAATCTTTGCAAAATATTCTGGTACAATTGCGATCGAGTATCACAACTGTCAAGTTTC
The DNA here is from genome assembly GCA_001517045.1 of Pseudotsuga menziesii. Classification (NCBI taxonomy): domain Eukaryota; kingdom Viridiplantae; phylum Streptophyta; class Pinopsida; order Pinales; family Pinaceae; genus Pseudotsuga; species Pseudotsuga menziesii. The sequence goes on along the minus strand of LPNX010905522.1, from coordinate 375,686 downwards.
AAACATCAATAGGGCATCCATCTAAAAAAACCAATTGTATACAAGATGAGGAAAATCACTTCCATATTTTCATGGATAGCGGTTCTAGATTTTACAGGTGGTAGGGGATTTCTAACATATCAGATTTTACAAGTGGAAAAACATATTCAAATAGGCCAAATATTAGTTCCAACTTGACTGCATGTGGCAATCAAAGCTCCAGTTTCAAGGATTGCTTCCAGATTTTTTGAGCTAGAGTATTAATATTATCTAATTTTAGATTTTCTAATATATATCCGAAAGCCTGCATTAGTGAGCTGGGGGGGGGGGGGGGTAAAGTTTATATATATAGCCTTTAGAAATGTAATACAAAGAGAGAGTTCTAGCCGAGAGGGCTGAGGATATATTAGAGGTCAGACTACTGTATGCATTTTGTATATCTTAATATGAAATGACTGCTTTGAAATGATTATGATCATTTGAGCCCGTTTTGTTTTAATAATTGAATTGTATGTTGTTATGATTTTGTCTTGTGTGTGGTCCAATAAATCTATTGCAATATTCTTATGATGATATGCAATTAGTTGTAAATGCACAATTGCAGAATTTGGTTTAGTCCTTTATAAATTCATCCTTGTAGTCTTTCCTATTACTATATTTTACAGTGATACATTTCCTATTGTTTGATCTTTAAACCCATCCTGATCTTTGTACTGTTATACCTCCATCACTGTATCAACTCAGTTACCCATTAAACCAATTTTAAAAATTCACTAGCCATGCTCCTTATGCAGTCAAGGTGCATCTTTTAGTGATAACATGAATATTTCACCCTCAAAATTGGCTAAGGAAAGAAACTAGTCATCCACTAGCTCTATCTCTTCACAAATGCAAATTTCTCAAATGATCAATAAATCCCTTCATTATTTGTTCTTGACATTTATAAAGTTTCCAAGCTCTCTATGGTTCGAATTCCTTCCAAGATATGCATTCCAACTCTATTTAAGAAGAGATTCCAAAGAATGCCACTTGTACAACAATTCCTAGTCTCCCACTTCCACCAAATCACATGTGGAAGCATCTTATCTTCCCTAACTCCCTTGACCACCCTCTTGGAGCTATTTTTAGCCCTGACATGTCATATATCTTATATTTCAGCCTTCAAATCTGATTTGTGTCATAGGTGTGTTGAGGCTTGGAAATTTGCAGGCAACAACAGAAAGGGATTCTCCCCAGTCAACGTTCCCAACTAGCCCGTTGACTGTTTGGTATAGGGAATCCGTCCGGTTTGCGGTCCGGCTACCGTAGGTCAAGTAACAAAACAAAGGTTTTACCGGTTGCGGCCCGGTCCACCAAGTTTTTGTAATTTTGATTTAATGTGTGAAATGCAAATGCCTAATTAACCATGTAGGGTTGTGGGGCTCCAAGGAGCGTCACAATGTGATGCGCAGGTTCTTACCTCTCGTCTTAGGCTCCGAAGCCTCCCAATCACATATGCAGTCATGAAACAAACTAACTACCTATCTATCTATCCCCGGGGAGCAAACTGAATGAAATTATGAGTAATGGAAAGCATGCATGCAACATAAGAGAAACTACAGTTAGCTGATATTTCTTCCCATATCGCATGAACAATTAAAGATATTTCACAACCAGATAGCCAATTGTTTATGAACAACATTCATTACTCCTAGTGGAAATCTTTATAAAATAAACTGGAAAACATTCATACAATAACATAGGTTCAATGAGTTAGAACGGTCTCACAGTTAATGGATATAAAGCTGAAAACGAAATAGTTCCTCTTCAACAAATCCATAGTACAACATTTGAATATTCCACCAAGCTTTCTCCAACAGGCCAACTATAATTTTTTATTGCAAAAGGAAATAGTTCTTTTTACAATATGTCTTCACCAGTCTCACTGGGAAAAAGTCCCATTTCCTTATAAGTCTTTTACATTTATACAAAAAGGTTAGACTGTTGGGCTTCCCAAAGTGACCTTTGGGCTTCCCAACCTCTCGTCTCCCAACGTTCTACTTTCCTTAAATTTTTTACAAAATAGTTACAAATTACAATAATGACTGATCCTTCATGAGGAGGGGCCCACTTGACTATATAAAAACTTCCTCCACGTTGCAGCTTCATTAGCGATGCCTTCAAAAGCACAAGGCTTTAAAAACTGAATATTTATCTCAAAATTCTCAGCTTGATTCTTGATAGCCTCGACCCTGGATTTACTCAATCAGAGCTGATCTTCCAGAAGCTGTACACTGACAGCTGGATGAGCTACTTGGATTCTCAAGATCATATCATCCAGGGCTTTCATATCCTGCACCTTAGCTTCTTCCTCCTGGAATCTCTTCTGCAGTAGTTCCACAAAGGCATCGTGATATGGGAAAGCTTCAAGCCTCTCTTCCGCTTCTATCTAGAACCAGTTATATGTAATGAGAAGTCTTCTGAAAAACTCGGTGCATAATCCCTTGGTCTTCTTTACTTCCTTCTTGAAGTCTTCAGTGGTGTTAATAGCAAACTCCACTAGGTTATAGTCTCATTTGAGGGCCTGCTGGTCTTTTTCCGATAGATCCGCTGGGGTTTCTTCGTTGTTCTCCAACCTTGCCATTCTTGCAGTTAGGACCTATAAGACGTCCTGGGATCGGTCCACAAAGTATGATGCAGTGTCCAGGATCTCCTCTAACCTGCCGTTGATTTGCAGCACTCTGCATCTTTCTTCTTCAATAGCAGTCTGCAGCTGCAGCATCTTGGTTTTCTGGGTCAATACATGCTCCTTGAAAGGCTAGAGATTAACATGCTGTTCTCTTGCCACTTCCAAAGTAGTGGTCAAAGAAGAAATCTGCTCCTGATGTTCCTTTCTCAGTTCTTTGGTGTGCATATCATTGGCCTGCAAGAGGATCTTCAGCTGCTCTTCTAGCTCCTCCACCTTTGCCAGTAGCTGTCCCTTCTCACTCTTTAGATCTTGGCATTCCTTCTGCACTTTCTCTAGGGCCTCCTGTGTTGTTTCCTTGACTTGTATTTCTACTTGGAGGGCCTGTACTTCAGCTCTTGAGGACTTCATTTCTTGCTGCACACCTTCATATTTCCTTTTGAGCCTGTTGCTCTCTTCCCTCTCGTGCCTCAATGTATCCTTTAATTGAGCAGAAGATTTCTTGGATTGCTCCAAGTCTATCATTATCTTGCCTACATTATCTTCTGAAGCTTCGATGAATGCAGACCCAGCTCTTAGGGTAAATCTCAGATCCTGGTCAGTTCCTAACATAACAGCCGTATCTGTTATCATTTTACCAGGTAGACCTTCCGCCTCAACTTTCCTCTCTATCCTCTTTATTATTCTCTTTGTCGCCCTATCATAATATACAGTATTGAAATCAGGGATTTCCTTTCCCTTTTCCTACACAAAAGGGACCAGCTTGAGTGTGGGAACCATGGGTATGCTGGTAGCAGGTATTTGAGAGGTCTGAACCTCGGGATTTTCCAACTCCTGGGTCTGCCCTGCTGCTATTTTAGAAGCTGACTGCTGGGTCGACTTTATTCTTTCAGCTTCTTGCTTTTGGAGCTCCTCAGCGAGCTTTTTCTTTGCTTCTTCTGCTTCCTTGGCTGCTTCCTTTGCTTTCTCAGCTGCTTCCTAAGCAGCTCTTCTTTCTCCTTCTGTATGCAGCCTTTCTGCAGCTTCTTTCGCTAACCTATGGGCTTCTTCATTTCTCCTTTTGGCTTCTTCCTCAGCCTTAGCCTGTTCATCCCCTTTCTCACCTATGGTAATGATTTCTTCTTGAATCTTCTCTTCAGTGCTGTCATGTTCGGAGCGTTCCGGAAGACAGATTCATCCCTATCGAAATGGTGGGTATACTCAAAATGCACCTTATGCTCTTTACAGTGCCCAGCTACTTTCCCATGAGTATCATTTCTCCGGAAAGGCATCTCGCCAAAATGGAACTTCTCCAACTCCTCTACGAATTCAGAAGCTTGTTTCACCTTGGTGAATTTGTAGCTTCCTAGCTTGAATGGAAAAGGAGGGTAGGCAGTCTTCTTATGTTCGAATAGAAAACTGCCTATTCCATCTATGAACACTTGTCTGACTGCCTCCTTGTGGACTATGTAATCTATTGCATATTTGGGCAGCAGTGAATGTGTTCTTGATCCTCCAAACATCCGGAAGTACATGTCGTTTTCAGTTAAGTAATAATCGGTGTATTCTTCTATTACTTGCATGGCTTCTTCCGACATACAGTCACACTCCTTCCATAAAATGAGTGTGTACAATGGCATAATGAAGTGCTCACAGACCTCTCTGTAATGGCTATGGTACTAGTGAGCCCACAATGGTCTATAAGCGGCATAAACAGGCATTCTTTCACTATCCCAGATGCACCTGAGACCGGGGAAAGGCTGGTTGCACAATATGCAGTCTATCAATATTGAACTCATATAGAATTTCAATCTTTTTCGGGACTCTCCCTCCAAGGCTGAGGTCAAGCAAGAAGAAAGACTGTTGGATACCATGCTGGCCCAATTGAAAATTGTCCCTTGGGTGGCCACATGGAAAATGATGGGTATCCACTCTAGCTTGAAGAGTCTGCCATGAGCTCTCCCAAAGACCCTATTAAGCATCAGAGCTATAAATCTGTAGGGATCCCTCAAGTTTGTTGTATCATACTCACTTGTCGGTCTGTACCGGTAATGCTTTCCCTGCAACAGCATTCTCTTAAGAGTTTCCACCAGGTCCATTCTGATGCTATTCAGCCAATCATCAGATAAGAAAACTTGGGATTCTGGTACGTGATAAGCCAACACTACATATCCAAGGCTAAATGCAGCATAGCCCTGTCCTTCAACATTTCTCATAATCATTGTAGTTATATCTATTCGGGGCAGAATCCAGCCAATTAATTCAGAGCATGGGAACAACTCTGGTCAAGTAGCAACCTTCATGAGAGAAGATTTCTCTATGTTAGCATAGATGGGTTCTTCTTCGAGGCCCATGTCGGGAACCTCCCTGCGGGAAATCAATCTATATATTTCACCCCATTTGTACTCGGGTTCAACACCAGAAACACATTGAGTGTCTTCATATATGTATTCGGTCTTCGTGACAACCTCTACTTCTGATTCTTCTTCGACCACAGGGGCCTTCTTCTTCTACCTCTTGGACATGGTGGATTCGAATCCTTCCTGCCATACATAACATTGTAACATTAAGAAATTCGAGGTGCAGACATTTATATGACAGTGTGCAGCGTTTTACTTCTCCAATGTGTATTATGACAGCAATTTGTTAGAGAGATAGATGTATGCATGGATAGCCTAAAATGGCCTAACTAATCTGAACTGTTACAACCAAAGTGCAGCATTTAATGACCTTGTCTATATCTAGCATGATGCAAACATGTCACATATAGTAAACAAAACAGTAATCTACTACTGCTAGATGGTATTGAACAATTATATCAGCAACATTAAAGATGACAAGGAAATCTACATCAATAGGCCACCCATTTATGCTTTCTATGCATGCCATTATCACGTCGCTGCGCGGGACCAACAAGGGACAAAATCCAGGCGATTTTTACAACGGCACCTTACAAGGGACTGCACACTCAATCTAATGGTCAACAGACTAAATGCGAGGATACATCACTCTTCCCCCCACTGGCTAAGGTTCAAAACACAGACAACAGTGCGCGGCATGGCACAGTGAACCACCTGCTATTCTAAAGTGTGAGATTCTATGGCGTGTTCAATTAAGAAAGAAAAACAAACCTACATGTCGTGATAAACCTCCTCCCCCGACCTGGGTTCGAAGCCGAGCACTAAAATGGTTTGCGCAGGACCGCATAGGTAAAATGGCTGGGGTTTGAAGATGCGCATGATAAGAAAACCTCAACTCAAAGGGGCAATCACCCAATGCCTACAGAAAAACCACATAACCTCCCCTTGCAGACCCATCATCACACACAGGGAAGCTTGGTGCAGGTGGCGTAACGGTCGCCTGCACCAAACCCCCACCCACTATGCGCAAAGGTGCACACCAACGGCCGCGGGCAGAAAAAATAAAAATTACTCCATGGGTCGAAACTCCCATGCTAACAGTCGAGATTAAAAACCCCCCCACCTATATAGGTGCGAAAAATAATGGAACAGGAACACATCCGAGGAAAAAAAACTACCACAACTAAACTGGCCGCATAACCTTATCAAATGTCTCAACAGAACAAGAGAAGGTGAGTAAAACCTACCTGGCATGGACGTATCCGACGAGGAGATGCTTGGCAGGCTTCGCGGTGGAGACACGTGTACTGAATGTACCGCAACGAGGGACCGGGCGAGCACGATAGCATGACAACGACGGGCACGGCAGTTAGAAAAAAAAAAAACAATAGAATAATAACCTGCCTCCCCGCATATATAGAAATGGTCCACACGTGTGACACGTAACATATCGGACGGGAGCCTATTCTGGATCGGAAGGTGAAACGTAAATCCTTCCACAATGGCGGAAGGCCATAACCTAAATCCATCCGCAGTGATCGGCAAGGCGGGAAAAAACTAACGATCGGACCTCGGAGGTAAAACCAATCGGAAGGTGACAGCGCAAACTCTTCCGCAACGGCGGAGAGTCACAACAAAAATCCATCCGTGAAGCTTGAATTGGAAACAAAACAAATTTACGTCAGAAGGGCTAGCACTTTTCCCACCCGCAACGTCGAAACTTTAAAGCGTACCCCTGCCCGCAACGGCGGGTCCTAAGTCAGAATCGGAAAACTTTTAGATCGGAGAGGTAAGAGTTTTAACAGCCGCAACAGCAGAGGAAAAAAGATAAAAATTCCCAATGCCACAGCCACCGAAGTAAAATAACGAAACTGGGAAAGATATCGAATTCGAAACGAAAATCCATCTGCAATGACGAAAGAAAAAGACAGTAAAAGGCTCCGATACAAAGCCAAAATACAGCCGAAACGCATGAATCGAAAAGAAAGTGAAAACCCATCTGTAACGGCGGAAAAAATGATCGTAAAAGCTTCCGATGCCAAACAAAAAAGTGTCCGACGGGAGAAAACCCAACGGGTCAAAAATCGGAAGGTTTTTCTTCCCGCAAAACAAAAACCATCCACAGCTGCAAAAGACCAAAGCTCAGATCCCCCCGCAACGGTGGAAAATCAAAACAAATCATCTTCCGATTCCAGCATGTTTTCAAATGCGCTTAAGGGAAGCGATAGAAATTGATCAAATAGTGGATGATTTAAGGCATCAGAGGAAGAAATCAAAACAATGGGTAGCTCAATCCAAGCACAAGCAACATCTTTCTGAAAGTTCCTAGACCAATTTCAAGTAGAAAATCAAACTAATCCAAGCAAAGGAGGGTCCTAAAAAAATTTAGAATTTTGGGAAATGGTTGCAGCTGCAACAATTGGCGACTACCTGGTGAACCCCAGATTTCTGAATTAACTTCTTCCCAGTGCAAGAACGTCTGAATAAAAGTTGAAATCTTCTAGATGTCTTTATCCTCAGGCTGGCCAGCTTAAGCATTTAAATCATTGAGAAGTAGTCTATTCTTTGGGAAATGGTAACATCAGAAATATTACAAGTCTGAATAACTCTTTTGAGGCCAAATAAGTGAGGTTTATTTTGCCTGTCCTCAGGTAGTTTATAGCTTGGACACCACGGGATTGTAACAGAGAGTAAACCGTACTATCCTTTTGTTCCTCATTCCCATGCCAACTACACTTTTGTGCCTTTTGAAATTTAGTTCTTTTGATATGAGTCCTCCTGCAGGCCTTTCTTACTGAATTTTAATTCAGGATCCTCTATCCCATAGTGTCCTTTTGTGTGAACAATGTACTTCATATTTCAATTCACGGGCGGAGAGGATCTTGTGGCCATTTAGTACTTCATGCTTTGATATTTTGCTTTGTATTTTTTTTCTTTAAGGAGCTTTGACTCTAGGTAGCTTTTTTTATTTTCTGAATATATGACATGGGATCATTTATATATGATATACTGTTTTACTCTGCTTCCTTTCTGTGGGTCTTTTGCTGTCACCCCCTTGGATATTTAAGATGTGAAATGGATGGAGCCTCGAAATAGTATTCCAGACCTCTTTTACTTCTGAGCTATTTACAGGGGTTAAGTAAGACTTCAATGAATGCATTGCCAGTTAGGAACACTGCAACTAGAAGACATTCTATACTTTAAAGCACAGTCTCTCGCTCAAGATTTCAATTAATAAAGAACCCTGATGTTTCCATTGCAACCAAAAGTTCACCTCTTTATTCAAGACCAAAAGAAATGCTAGCAAAGCAATAATGGAAAACAACATCAAATCCAATAATCAAAAAAAAAAACATCAAAGCATTAAAGATCACAAAACAATTTATTTATGTACAAAACAAAAAGAAAGAAAAATTATTGCCCACTCCTGAAAATATTTAATCATGGGGGAGTTAAGGGGTGGGCTGAATAATAGAGATGAGTTGTTTAACCATGATCTAGCTGTGCTATTTTTGAAACTGAACCCATGTCTACTATCCTACAATCGTCTCTTACAGCCTGAGGAAGTTGAAGGAGGTCAAGCTGAGTATCAGTCATAGAACTGGCCTTTCTTGGAGTAAGATGTCTTAACTCAAACTCAGTCAGATAATTTCCCAGGACAGAATCAGCAGAGTCGTTTCCCTCTCCTAGCTTAGTGACATTGTGCTTCATGTAGGGCTCTCTTAGTATCTTAATCAGGTTTGGGCTACCCTTCTGAGGTAACCACAAGTGAGACCAATCTGAAGCAAAGTACCCATCTAGTCTTGTTGTCCAATCTCGATTCAAGATCATTCCATAACCATCAGGTATGCCTGCTACTACAATGTCAATATAATGACATATCCTTTTATTTGCAGACAATCGAATCAGAACGTTCTCCATCTCCCCCACTACTTTGACACTAGTTTTGTCGAGTTGAGTGACATCCCAAATAGTAGGTTTTAGTTTCCCATTAAGTTTTTTGCATACTGCCAGAGGCATAACATTCATGGATGATCCAGAGTCCACCAAACAATTATGCACCTTATGATTCAAAATTTCAATAGTCACAAGGAAAGGTGGGGCGCTAGTTTTCATTGTCCTAGTTAATTCGATATTTTCTTCCATAGGTTGGTTTGCGGGGGGTATTTCCTCTTTAACTTCCTTAACTTTTTCAGTGCTTCCTTCCCCAATATCTTTCACAGGTTTGATAGTCTCATTGCTTGGTTCTGCCTCCTGGTTGAGGGTAGCTGCTTCAGGTGTTTTGTCCTCAACATTTACTTCTACCTGTCTCCTGACATTTTCCTGCAAATGTTTAATCTTTGAAAGTATTGCATTGTCCTTAATTGCTAGGTTCTTATATTTTGTGGATGTAAGTGTATGTTGAGACTTGAGAGTATTTTCTTCTGTGTTGAACAGCGAAACACCATTCCATAAGAATATTGTATCATCATCTTGCTTCTCTATGGTCTGTTCTTTTCCTCCTTCTTCATCACTATCTTCAGTCAATTTGGATTTCAGCAGTTTATTCATTACCAAAGACATTGAATTCAACCATTGAGGGCATTTCTTCTCAGAGTGGGGTTGGTGGTGAAAGGTACAGAAATTATCCCCCCATATTTCTGTTATGTTCATTGATGCTAAACTTGGTGGAGGGACTTGCCATTGGTTGTTATCCTCTCTTTTCGGATAGCGGGGCTTATAAGTTTTATGGACTTCCTTTTCTCTCTCCAGATCTATGATTCGGTTAGATAGCTTCTGAAGCATTGTCATCATTCTCTGATACTCACATGATTGTTCATCTACAGGTTTAGACAGCATTAGACAGCAATAAATCTCTTCTATTTGGAGTTTTCTCTCTAGGTAAATCAGGATAATCTTCTACACTTTCCCTCTCAGCCTCTACTCTTTCGGCCTCTTCATAAGTCTCTACCAATGTGGGTTTGGCTTTCATCTTGGAAAACATGGCCAGCTCAGGCCCTAGGGCTGAGGTATAATACTCAATTAAGACCTTGTCTAAGGGTCTGTCAGCTTCAGAGAAGTTCTTTAGGTATATTGAAAATCGTTGAGTGAAAATATGTACCTTCTCATTCTTCTCTTTTCTTAACAAACCAAGGCCTTTCATCAAGGAGGCGTGAGTTTTCTGGGTTGTATATTTACTTCTGAAAACCCTTTCAAAAGTGTCCCAATTAGGAATAGAGTTTGCGGGCAAACCGAAATACCAAGATGCTGCTGCTCCTTTCAGGGTGTGCGGGAACAGTCTATAGACCACATCTTCATACTCCCCATCTCTTAGCCCCTCTAATGCTAGATAAAAGCTTTGCAGGTGGTCATCTACAGCAGTCCTTTCCTCGGGGTCAAACTTAGGCAACAGCTTGTCAAAGACTTGAGGTAGGTTATGCAAAGGCGGTGTAAGGTTCAGAGGGGATCTAGCTCTCCATGCAGGCAATGGGTTGGGCTAGTTCACAATCACACCAGCCATGAGTATAGGCAAAAGAACAAAATCTGAGCAAAGAGCAACATGGGGGGCGAGCACAGGCTTTCTTACTTCAAAGTATAATCGAAACCTGTAAGTACTTCGGTCAGGCTGAAAGCTTCAAATATCTGCTGGTAAGGTAATCTTGGGAAAACTAAGTTTCCATGGCCAGCCATTCACTGGCGGCCCTCCTTCTAGCACCAGAACTGTTGAGGCCTGGAAATTCATAGGCGACAACAGAAAGGGATTCTCCCCATTCAACGTTCCCAACTAGCCCGTTGACTGTTTGGTATAGGGAATCCGTCCGGTTTGTGGTTCGGCTACCGTAGGTCAAGTAACAAAACAAAGGTTTTACCGATTGCGGCCCGGTCCACCGAGTTTTTGTAATTTTAATTTAATGTGTGAAATGCAGATGCCTAATTAACCATGCAGGGTTGTGGGGCTGCAAGGAGCGTCACAATGTGATGCACAGGTTCTTACCTCTCGTCTTAGGCTCTGAATCCTCCCAATCACATATGCAGTCATGAAACAAACTAACTACCTATCTATCTATCCCTGGGGACAAAACTGAATGAAATTATGAGTAATGGAAAGCGTGCATGCAACATAAGAGAAACTACAATTAGTTGATATTTCTTCCCATATCGCATGAACAATTAAAGATATTTCACAACCAGACAGCCAATTGTTTATGAACAACATTCATTACTCCTAGTGGAAATCTTCATAAAATAAACTGGAAAACATTCATACAAGAACATAGGTTCAATGAGTTAGAACGGTCTCACAGTTAATGGATATAAAGCTGAAAATGAAATAGTTCCTCTTCAACAAATCCATAGTACAACATTTGAATATTCCACCAAGCTTTCTCCAACAGGCAAACTGTAATTTTTTATTGCAAAAGGAAATAGTTCTTTTTACAATATGTCTTCACCAGTCTCACTAGGAAAAAGTCCCATTTCCTTATAAGTCTTTTACATTTATACAAAAAGGTCAGACTGTTGGGCTGCCCAAAGTGACCTTTGGGCTTCCCAACCTCTCGTCTCCCAACGTTCTACTTTCCTTAAATGTTTTACAAAATAGTTACAAATTACAATAATGACCGATCCTTCATGAGGAGGGGCCCACTTGACTATCTAGAAACTTCCTCCACGCTGCAGCTTCATTAGCGATGCCTTCAAAAGCACAAGGCTCTAAAAACTGAATATTTATCTCAATCTTCTCAGCTTGATTCTTGATAGCCTCAACCCTGGATGTACTCAATTGGAGCTGATCTTCCAGAAGTTGTACACTGACAACTGGATGAGCTACTTGGCTTCTCAAGATCAGATCATCCAGGGCTTTGATATCCTGCACCTTAGCTTCTTCCTCCTGGAATCTCTTCTGCAGTAGTTCCACAAAGGCATCGTGATCTGGGAAAGCTTCAAGCCTATCTTTCGCTTCTATCTGGCACCGGTTATATGTAATGAGAAGTCTTCTGAAAAACTCAGTGCATAATCCCTTGGTCTTCTTTACTGCCTTCTTGAAGTCTTCAGCGGTGTTAATAGCAAACTCCACTAGGTTATAGTCCCGTTTGAGGGCCTGCTGGTCTTTTTCCGGTAGATCCGCTGGGGTTTCTTCGTTGTTCTCCAACCTTGCCATTCTTGCAATTAGGACCTCTAAGACGTCCTGGGATCGGTCCACAAAGTATGATGCAGTGTCCAAGATCTCCTCTAACCTACCATTGATTTGCAGCACTCTGCATCTTTCTTCTTCAACAGCAGTCTACAGCTGCAACATCTTGGTTTTCTGGGTCAATACATGCTCCTTGAAAGGCTGGAGATTAACCTGCTGTTCTCTTGCCACTTCCAAAGTAGTGGTCAAAGAAGAAATCTGCTCCTGATGTTCCTTTCTCAATTCTTGGGTGTGCAGATCATTGGCCTGCAAGAGGATCTTCAGCTGCTCTTCTAGCTCCTCCACCTTTGCCAGTAGTTGTCCCTTCTCACTCTTTAGATCTTGGCATTCCTTTTGCACTTTCTCTAGGGCCTCCTATGGTGTTTCCTTGACTTGCATTTCTACTTGGAGGGCCTGTACTTCAGCTCTTGAGGACTTCATTTCCCGCTGCACATCTTCATATTTCCTTTTGATCCTGTTGCTCTCTTCCCTCTTGTGCCTCAATGTATCCTTTAATTGAGCAGAATATTTCTTGGATTTCTCCAAGTCTATCATTATCTTGCCTACATTATATTCTGAAGCTTGGATGAATGCGGACTCGGCTCTTAGGGTAAATCTCGGATCCTGGTCAGTTCCTAACATAACAGCCGTATATGTTATCATTTTACCAGGTATACCTTCCGCCTCAACTTTCCTCTATATCCTCTTTATTATTCTCTTTGTTTCCCTATCATAATATACAGTGTTGAAATCAGGGCTTTCCTTTCCCTTTTCCTGCACAAAAGGGACCAGCTTGAGTGTGGGGACCATGGGTATGCTGGTAGCAGGTATTTGAGAGGTCTGAACCTTGGGATTTTCCACCTCCTGGGTCTGCCCTGCTGCTGTTTTAGAAGCTGACTTCTGGGTTGACTTTATTCTTTCAGCTTCTTGATTTTGGAGCTCCTCATCGAGCTTTTTCTTTGCTTCTTCTGCTTCCTTGGCTGCTTCCTTTGCTTTCTCAGCTGCTTCCTGAGTAGCTCTTCTTTCTCCTTCTCTATGCAGCCTTTCTGCAGCTTCTTTCACTAACCTATGGGCTTCTTCATTTCTCCTTTTGGCTTCTTCCTCAACCTTAGCCTGTTCATCCCCTTTCTCACCTATGGTAGTGATTTTCTTCTTGAATCTTCTCTTCAGTGCTGTCATGTTCGCGGCGTTCCGGAAGACAGATTCATCCCTATCGAAATGGTGGGTATACTCAAAATGCACCTTATGCTCTTTACAGTGCTCAGCTACTTTCCGGTGAGTATCATTTCTCCGGAAAGGCATCTCACCAAAATGGAACTTCTCCAACTCCTCTACGAATTCAGAAGCTTGTTTCACCTTGGTGAATTTGTAGCTTCCTAGCTTGAATGGCAAAGGAGGGTAGGCAATCTTCTTATGTTCGAACAGAAAACTACCTATTCCATCTATGAACACTTGTCTGACTGCCTCCTTGTGGACTATGTAATCTATTGCATATTTTGGCAGCAATGAAGGTGTTCTTGATCCTCCAAACATCCGAAAGTACATGCCATTTTCAGTTAAGTAATAATCCACGTATTCTTCTATTACTTGCATGGCTTCTTCCAACATATAGTCACACTCCTTCCGAAAAATGAGTGTGTACAGTGGCATAATGAAGTGCTCACAGACCTCTCTGTAATGGCTATGGTACTGGTGAGCCCACAATGGTCTATAAGTGGCATAAACAGGCATTCTTTCCCTGTCCCAGATGCACCTGAGACCGGGGAAAGGCTGGTTGCACAATATGCAGTCTATCAATATTGCACTCATATATAATTTCGATCTTTTCCGGAACTCTTCCTCCAAGGCTGAGGTCAAGCAAGAAGAAAGACTGCTGGATAACATGCTAGCCCAATTGAAAATTGTCCCTTGGGTGGCCACATGGAAAATGATGGGTATCCACTCTAGCTTGAAGAGTCTGCCATGAGCTCTCCCAAAGACCCTATTAAGCATCAGAGCTATAAATCTGTAGGGAGCCCTCAAGTTCGTTGTATCATACTCACTTGTCGGTCTGTACTGGTAATGCTTTCCCTGCAACAGCATTCTCTTAAGAGTTTCCACCAGGTCCATTCTGATGCTGTCCATCCAATCATCGTATAAGAAAACTTGGGCTTCTGGTAGGTGATAAGCCAACGCTACATATCCAGGGCTAAATGCAGCATAGCACTGTCCTTCAACATTTCCCATAATCATTGTAGTTATATCTATTCGGGGAAGAATCCAGCCAATTAATTTAGAGCATGGAACAACTCTGGTCGAGTAGCAACCTTCATGAGAGAAGATTTCTCTATGTTAGCATAGATGGATTCTTCTTCGAGGCCCATGTCGGGAACCTCCCTGCGGGAAATCAATCTATATATTTCACCCCATTTGTACTCGGGTTCAACACCAGAAACACATTGAGTGTCTTCATATATGTATTCGGTCTTCGTGACAACCTCTACTTCTGGTTCTTCTTCGACCATGGGGGCCTTCTTCTTCTGCCTCTTGGACATGGTGGATTCGAATCCTTCCTGCCATACATAACATTGTAACATTGAGAAATTCAAGGTGCAGACATTTATGTGACAGTGTGCAGCGTTTTACTTCTGCAATGTGTATTATGACAGCAATTTGTTAGAGAGATAGATGTATGCATGGATAGCCTAAAATGGCCTAACTAATCTGAACTGTTACAACCAAAGTGCAACATTTAATGACCTTGTCTATATCTAGCATGATGCAAACATGTCACATATAGTAAACAAAATAGCAATCTACTACTGTTGGATGATATTGAACAATTATATCAGCAACATTAAAGATGACAAGGAAATCTACATCAATAGGCCACCCATTTATGCTTTTTATGCATGCCATTATCACATCGCTGCGCGGGACCAACAAGGGACAAAACCCAGGTGATTTTTACAACGGCACCTTACAACGGACTGTACGCTCAATCTAATGGTCAACAGACTAAATGCGAGGATACATCACTCTTCCCCCCACTGGCTTGGGTTCAAAATACAGACAACAGTGCGCGGCATGGCACAGTGAACCGCCTACTATTCGAAAGTGCGAGATTCTATGGCGCATTCAATTAAGAAAGAAAAACAAACCTACGTGTCGTGATAAACCTCCTCCCCCGACTCGGGTTCGAAGCCGAGCACTAAAATGGTTTGCGCAGGACCGCATAGGTAAAATGGCTGGGGTTTGAAGATGCGCATGATAAGAAAACCTCAACACAAAGGGGCAATCACCCAATGCTTACAGAAAAACCACATAACCTCCCCTTGCAGACCCATCATCACACACAGGGAAGCTTGGTGCAGGCGGCGTAACGGCCGCCTGCACCAAACCCCCACCCACTATGCGCAAAGGTGCACACCAACGGCCGTGGGCAGAAAAAAGAAAAATTACTCCGTGGGTCGAAACACCCATGCTAACAGTCGAGATTAAAAACCCCCCCACCTATATAGGCGCGAAAAATAACAGAACAGGAACACAGTCGGGGAAAACAAACTACCGCAACCAAAATGACCGCATAACCTTATCAAATGTCTCGACGGGACGGGAGAAGGTGAGTAAAACCTACCTGGCACAGACGTATCCAACAAGGAGATGCTTGGTAGGCTTCATGGTGGAGACACCTGTACTGAATGTACCGCAATGAGGGATCGGGCGAGCGTGATAACACGACAACGACGGGCACGGCAGTTAGAAAAAAAAAACAATAGAATAATAACCTACCTCCCCGCATGTATAGAAATGGTCCACACGTGTGACACGTAACATATCGGACGGGAGCCTATTCTAGATCGGAAGGTGAAACGTAAATACTTCCGCAATGGCGAAAGGCCATAACCTAAATCCGTCCGTAGTGATCGGCAAGGCGGGAAAAAACTAACAATCGGACGTCGGAGGTAAAACCAATCGAAAGGTGACAGCGCAAACTCTTCCGCAATGGCGGAGAGTCACAACAAAAATCCATCCGTGAAGCTCGAATCGGAAACAAAACGACTTTACGTCGGAAGGGCTAGCACTTTTCCCACCTGCAACGTCGAAACTTTAAAGCGTACCCCTACCCGCAACGGTGAGTCCTAAGTCGGAATCGGAAAACTTTTAGATCGGAGAGGTAAGAGTTTTAACAGCCGCAACGGCGGAGGAAAAAAGATAAAAATTCCCAATGCCATAGCCGCCGAAGTAAAATAACAAAACCGGGAAAGATATCGAAGTCGAAATGAAAATCCATCCGCAACGGCGGAAGAAAAAGACGGTAAAAGGCTCTGATACAAAGCCAAAATACAACCGAAACACATGAATCGGAAAGAAAGTGAAAACCCATCTGTAACGGCGTAAAAAATGATCATAAAAGCTTCCGATGCCAAACAAAAAAGCGTCCGACGGGAGAAAACCCAACGGATCAGAAATCGAAAGGTTTTTCTTCCCGCAAAACAAAAACCATCTGCAACTGCGGAAGACCAAAGCTCAGATCCACCCGCAACGGTGGAAAATCAAAACAAATCATCTTCCGATTCCAGCATGTTTTCAAATGCGCTTAAGGGAAGCGATAGAACTTGATCAAATAGTGGATGATTTAAGGCATCAGAGGAAGAAATCAAAACAATGGGTAGCTCAATTCAAGCACAAGCAACGTCTTTCTTAAAGTTCCTAGACCAATTTCAAGCAGAAAATCAAACTAATCCAAGCAAAGGAGGGTCCTAAAAAATTTTAGAATTTTGGGAAATGGTTGCAGCTGCAACAAGGTGTCATAGCATCTTCTTCATTGTTGTCATAGAGCTAGGGAATCTAGTCCAAATGTCTCAGTAGCTCCAAAATGCCTCTTCCTCTTCCATGGGATTTACTCTTCCACTCCAATTTGACCTTTGATTCATGCCAAGTAAATTGACCTTCCAACTCATCCCAAGACCCTTGGGATTCTTATGGATTCGAAATGACAAGAGGAGGATGCCATGTGGCATAGAAAATCTAGATTGTGTGGTTCCCACACCCTCCATGTGTCTTCATGATCAATTTCCACTTTGATTTTCCCTTGTATTTATTTATTTGGCTCCTTTATTTTATGCCATTCTAATGTTCAAACATCATTTATTGTCCCCCTTATTCCAAATCCCAAAGCTTCCACCCCCAAACTAGGAAACTAGTAATTTTCCTCCTTGGCAATTATTTGACCCTTAGCATCAATTTGACAAACTCTCATGAATATGGCAAATTTGATTAGGCCATTGTGGCCCAATGAAAAATTTGGGACATGACAGTTATGTAGTGTTTCAATACATATTTCATTATGCGTAATCCCAAGAAGCTTTGTTAAATTCCTAGGGCCCTTGTTATTCTTCCTTAACCATCGTAAGATACAAAAACAAATCAATGTTACTAAAACCATCATAATGTCCATTTATAAGCTGCTCAAAAATGAAATATTACCGAAAAAGTGAATGTTTTGTGGATTGTAGGTGTTTTTCATGGAAATTGAGATTAAGAATTTTCATTTAGGGTGCAAGGCCCTTATTGTTCTACCATGATATAGGTTAAATCTCTACACCAATTCTTAGTGCACAACTAACCTAGTAATAGTGCCCATAGCCCCCTTGAAGGAATTTAATAACCAATAGTGATCAAATGTGGTGGTTCAAGGACCCATCCATGGATATTGAGCTTGAGAAGCAAGATTTAGCGACAAATTCCCTTGTTTCCCTCCCTCAACTATGCCCATGGACCCAAGACCCACCTATGATACTCAAGACGCCATAATGGTGCTCATATTCAACTTTCCTGCCAAAGTATCCTATAGAGGGTTTGTGTCATGGTTTTAAGGCATGTTTCATGGTTCTTGAGCTCAAAGAAGGTTGAATTAAGGCATAAGGCCACGGTTTCCTCCCTCACTATGTTTATTCATTGACACACATTACAAGTGCATGAAACCTACTAATGGTCCTTATATCCCACTTGAAGGTAAAAACCCCCCTGAGAAGTTCTTGTGTGTTGGTTTGAGGACTTGTTCAAGGCTCTTGAGCTTAAGAAGCTTCAATATGATCACAAGGCACTTTTTTTCATTATTTAATGGTGGTGTCTCTTCAATAAGATCATGTTGTTGTGTCTACATCTTGTTCATAGTTACATTGTTTTAGTTTACAAGATTCTAGACCAATAGTCATTGATGAAGATGAGGGTATAATTATATTTATAACCTTAAAATATGGTTTAATTTTACAATCCCATTGAAATATTCTATATTCAATACAAAGGGATATTACTAATGGTTTTAGGGTCAATTTTTGACCCATTTTAATAACAATGTGTGGTCATTTATAACTCATGTTCGCATTTAATGGATACTATGGTTCTCAAGAAATGCCAACAAAGGATTTGTTGTAGTCTAGAAGCACTTACATTTTAATCACCTAAACCACAATCGAGAGATTAAAGATGTAGGGAGATACAGAAGGACTTCCACAACCTCATAGATATGTCATACTAACATATATTTATTGTATAGATGAGTATAACATTAAGAATTAGAAGTAGAAACGTAAACCATCATCATAGACTGAACATGTTGTGCTCAAGATTCATATACAAATAAAGAAACAACATGGCTCCTTTTAGGCCAAGTGGACCCAATGATGCTAGTGACTAAAAATAGACTGAAAGGACTCCTAATTTAGACATAATTAACCAAATTGGACAAGGGAGGATTATAATCCTAACACCCCCCCTAAATGCTAACTTGGACAATTTGTGGGCCTTGGTAACTAAGACCATAGGTCACCCATTACAGCAAGTAAAGTAATTGCTCAGCACAAGGAGCTGGGAAAAAAACCACATGGTAAAAAATCCTCCCCTCTAACTAAGTAGATAGAATCAGGATTCAAGTTTTAAAAACTTGAAAATATTTTGTTGCAACCTTCATCTCTGTGATGTAGTGAAGCAGCATGCATGATGTTCTATGCATAGGTATCCTGGGGCCTGGCATGTAGAATTCTCCATATTCTCCCAAAATGATGATGGGGGGAAGGAGGAATGTAACCTTTGCCTCTTTCTAGATGAAAAGGTGAATGATCCACTCTATTCTTTTGAAGGCACTGTAACTAATCAGCCCTTTCCATGTAGCATCTCACAGGGAGTTTTTTGCATCTCTGTGAAGGAGGTAAGATTGCATGACATAGCGCAAGGTTCTTTGTCTTTTGAGTGTCAGATGGATTTCCAGTCATCTTCCTAGCTTCCCGCTTGGGAGTAGGGACTGGATCTGGATCTAAATCACCCTGAATCTCAATCTCATAAATGGATACAGTTGTTTCTGAAATTCTAGTGGAAACTGCAAAAGAAGTAGATGGAATTTTTTTACCTTCCCTTTCAAGTTGCTGCTAAGAGTGCACTGGTTCTGAAAATGGCATGAAGTGTGAGAACTCATATGCCTTGGAAGCATGATTTGCAGCACCCTTCGCTATGATGTTCCCAGTAGAGATATCTGTGATCTCCATTGAGTCATCACCAAATATCACTCGATTTGGAGAGCCAGTATGAGTCATCTGGTATACAAATAATGGATTTGCAGCTAAGGAGGGCACATAAAGCACATATTTGAACTTTCCATGTTCAATCTTGATAGAAAACTTCCCTTTGGCTCAAATTTTACTATTATTACCCATATGAATACTAGGACCATCAAAAGACTGCAAGGAAGAGAATGATTCTCTAGATGCAACCATATGATTGGAAGCTCTAGAATCAATGAGGAAGGCATGTGTTGTTTAACAGCTAGCCTTCAGTGCATGGCATGTCTCTTCATGTTCTTCAATTATCTCTATGGTCAACCTTCCTTGCGCTAGTAGGTATAGTAATGTTATGTTTCTTCAGAAGAAAAGCCATTTCATCAATTTTTCTTCTCATACAGGAGCTTTCTGGATGAAATCCCCTTCCACAGTAAGAACAGAGGCTCTTTCATTTTTCATTATTCTTTCTTCTCCTTGAACATGAAGGCTCATTTCACTGCTCTTTCTCCATACGAGACTCATCCTTTTTCTTCTTTTTATCATTCGCTACCTTAGTTCCTCTTGCAACCAGTGCTTGATCTCTGGAAGATCGAATGATCCCCATTTGGATTAACTTGTCATGCTCTTCAGTGAGATATTCAATGAAGGAATTAAGAGTAGGAATCCTCTAATTTGGAGTAGTGAGCTTCACTGAATGAAAGGTTGATACAAAGACTGAGTAGTCTACACCAAGTTTTGAGAGAATGGAAAGGATGAGTTTATCATCCTCCTTATCAACCTTGCACAGCTTCAACTGGAACACTAGATGCTTTAATTTGGTGAAGAAGTCATTCAATGTTTCGAAGTTGGATGGATGAAGAGAAATCAACTCAATATCTAGTTGATAGATCCTCATGCCATCCTGCTTATCAAACAAGGAATCAAGCTTATCCCAAACTTGCTGGGGGGTATCCAATCCATTGATGTGGAAGAGAATATCTTGAATGATTGAGAGGCACAAGCATCCACATTCTTTATCAATCATATTCCAGTACTTTTCTTTGTCAACATAATGCACTGGCTCTTCCTCTGTCTCCATTGTGAGTCTGAAGAGTCTTTTGGAGTGAAGTTGCATCTCTATGTCCTCCTTCCACTGGTGGTAGTTGAAAGGAGTGATAAGTTCTATTGGAGGGTCCATTTTGAATGCAGTGAAGGAGACTAAGTTGTTGCAGTGAATGCAGTGAAGGAGACTGAGCTACTGTAGCGAATGCAGTGAAGGAGATTGAGCTACTTGTAGCGAATGCAGTGAAGGAGACTGATATACCTGTAAATCACACAATCAAACAGACAAAGTAAGGTCGACAGCCTGCACTTTTGGAATTTTCTTCACACCCAGCATAGTTGATCAAGCAATCTTGATCAACAATTCCTTTACTTGGGATATTAAGTGGTAAATTCTCCACTTCTGGTGCAGTACTGGAAGGAGCAATTTTGCTCAAAAAAAATTTTGATCCAAGTATGAATCTGTAGTAGGAGAAGTTCCTTGTCCTACCGAGGCTCCGATACCATATTAAATTTAGCACATGGATCTGTGGACCAAGACACAACTCACAAGATATATCACACAATTTTACTCAAAAATTGAAGAATGAAACAGTGCAAAAATGGCTTGCAACTGTGAATGCTTTAATTAATCAAAAGTAATTAGATAATTAATTATGATGAAGTATAATGGCTAAGTAGCCTCATGCAATTCGAATCCATGTGAGGAAATTTGAATTGGTTTGACTCTACTTGACTGAATGGTTAACTGACCTTGTCTAAATCATTATCGGAGTTCATCGGAGTTCAAAATCCAAACTCAAGTTTCTAATTCAGTGTTAACTAGTCTAATTGAATGAGGTAGGTGATTAAATGTGCCTCACTTACCTGCATCCATGAAAACCTAGCTTTAACTGAGTAGAACTAAATGTAACAGACTAGAACTGAATGTAAATGACTCCTAACTGAGCTTGACTAGTCACCAACTAAACTCAACTAATGGAGGTTGGTATCGGCACTCCCAGTGGCTCCTAATTTGTAGGGATTGATCTAGGAGGCTCCTAAACTTATGCATGCAAGTGCAATCAGTGGCAGTTGGCCTCAATTAGTTCTCCCCACACTTTAGTAATTGGTACATGTGTCCCAATTAAGCCAAGTGGACCCAATGGTGCTAGTGACTAAAAATAGACTAAAAGGACTCATGATTTAGACATAATTAACCAAATTGGACAAGGGAGTATTATAATCCTAGCATATTCAACTGATTAATTATTCCCATTAACTTGTATCCACTTGTATTCAACTTCCATCTTGTTCCTTAATGCTCTTCCATGTCCCTTGCATTAATCGCAATGCTCTATTGTGGTGCATTTTTATCCATTCAAATTCTACAAATTTCCCAAATTAATTAAGGGGCCAGCAAGCCCAAACCACAGTTGTTGACTCACCCTTTATTCAACCCTTCTTTTCCTCATTCCCCTTCAAATGAATGGACCAACTCGAGATGTTATGCAAATATTGGCCATATAATTCTACAAACTTTTCCAATTATGTTTACCACTTGCCTAAAATGATATAGGCTCTAACATGAACAATAGTTATGTGAATGAAAAATAAAATGATAATCTGATTGAAAGTTGGAATCATTCAAGACTCTAGCTTCATTTACAGCTGGGACAATCAACAAGAAGTAGACATGAATGCAAAGGACCACCCATTGGCTCATTTGTAAATTTTGTCACCCAATGCATTAAAATCAACTACACATCTAATTGAACCCATATAAGTAAGCCATAAGGTTATTGCTAATGTTGTGCTCTTAACCACTGAAAATTCCAACTTAACACACGCATACTAACCAATAAAACCATAATGGGATGACCAAACATCTATATACCACATTTATGAAAACCTTAAAGGTTTCACAATTGATATGACTACAATGACTCTTTGATTTGAAATGACTTCCAACCTTTGAAACAACTTTAATTTAACTACTTCTTCCTAACCATAAAGGGCCATCCAATATTAAATTGATAACTCAAAGAACCATTATACTTAGGTTTTCTGACCGTAATATATTACTAAGGTTGATATGAAATAAATAAACACACAAAGCCAATAGAACAATGAATAGTAGGCACAACTGAATTAGACAGACTCTAGTAACAAACCAAAATCAAAATTGACCTACCCTACCCAAATACCTTTGACATGAGTGGAGCAAAACATCTTCATGGAGCAATAATATAGGGCTTCAAGCAAGTTTCATTCACCCATCCAGGTTTAAGAACACAATAGAGATAGGCCAAGCGAACCGCACCTAAATCTCTGGTATTTGCAACTATAAATGGTCCCATCTAGTGATCTACAATTTTTCCAAGATCTTTGTAACCATGGATTGTGTGTCTGAAATTATCAAAATTGTTAACTTCTTTTAAAGAAAAAGATATTTATAACAACAACTTTAAATAAGAGAACATAATCAACAGTATTGTAATTTCCCTCCTGACCCCTACCTTATTGTAATTGAAATGGAAAAATAAAGGAAGTAGACCTGGGAAACTAAAGACATGAGGCAACCAAACGATAGGAGCATGAATCCACCAAGGGGAGAGGTTGAATGGCCAAGAAAGCCACGAGTTTGATGGCAGGTGGCATCATAGTTCCTTGGGCACTAGAAGAAAAGTAAAACGATTTATGTTCACTTAATGCTCAAAACTTATAGGTGTCATCATGAATTAAGGTTCTTCTTGAATTGAATGTCGAAAGAGTTAGTATTCACTAGTAAACAAATATAAAGCTTCTATGATATATTAGTGTAAAACTATTTATTATTATAAACCTAAGTGAAACTAAATGATTATTAATGTAAGCGCTTACAAGTATATAATTATTGTTATAAGCAAATGAGAATAAATAGCCAAAGTCTTCATTGAATTAATATCATTATTAATCACCCTTAAGTAGCTATATACATATTAAATATAAATATACCATTTAATATAAAATTGAGACATAATAAATATATGTAGTGTGACAAACTATATTAATTCCCAAAAAACAACAACATAAACTTTAAAATCACACAACACAAAGTGAATGGATGAAATTAGGCTTGATATATAATGATAGGTCATGATGTATGTTAAAAAGTTTGTTAGCTATTATTGTTTAAAGAAAAAGTGGTTATGGTATAATAATGATGGAAGTCACCACAATTTAAA
>LPNX010905522.1:289844-346217 GCA_001517045.1 Pseudotsuga menziesii | reverse complement strand
GTCCAGTGGCTAATTCTGAGTGAAATCATTCACCCATTGGCTTTTTGGCAGGTACAGTTTTTCCAAATTTTACTTCATTTTGTTGTGCTTTATACAGATTGAGCGATGGATTTCTCATCTCTAATAGAGTTTAACGAATTGAAATAGAATTATAGGCTAATTACATGTTCCAAAATATTCTTATCATTTACTTTTACGAGCAGCGTTAACCGTGTTGACGATATATAATTTGTTCTTTTGGAGTAACGCAGGTGTATATATTGTGTTTTTTGGCTGTAGCATCTGCTGGTTCAACACAGTGAGCTTCAAGGCTGCCATTGAAAATTTCCCAAACGAGAGAGGAATGGCTTCTGGTTTAAGTACAAGCTACGTAGGTGTCAGTCCCGTAATTTATACCTGTCTCTCTTCCATTCTGGACCCGAGAATTCCATCCCTGTACTTGCTTTTAAACTGCATAGTCCCTGTAATAGGGGGTGTAATCTCAGGAGTAATACTCCATGTCTCACAGTTAAAAACAGCGGCCATGCAAGAAAATGCAGATAAGAAATACATGGCTGTATGCACGTTGATTGCCCTTGCCACGGCTGTATATTCCATAGTTTTCGCGTTCTTGCCCCATGGGAAGCGCCAGATGGAAGGAGTCTACCTTGTCGTGATTATTATTTTGTTGATGGCCCCTATATATATATACCCTTCAAGATTTCCTTAAACAATATAAGGAATGAAATGAAGGTAAACTCGTACGCTACAAGTTCAAAGCAGCAGAATCCTACGGTGAAGAATCCAACCAAGAACGAAAGCTGCAAGGTGGGTTTCATTCAAGTTGAAGAGAACAAAATCAATATTCAAAGCCCGGACAATATAGAAAACCCACTACAAACTGTACAGAATTTCAATCATATAAAAAGCAGAAGATTCCAGTTGTTATCAGTTCCACCACTGGGAGAGGAGCACCGCATCCTACAGCTCTTGCGAAGTATTGATTTCTTCCATTCTGGAGCATTCAATGCAAGCAACCTCCTGATGTCATCATTGCCATATGTAAAGTGAAAACTAGATACCAAATTTTAAGAATGACATCATTTCTGATGGCCAATCAGAAGTTTACAAAATAGCAAATTCAAATATTTTTATTAAAATTTAAAATATTTTTTTTCAAGCTGTAAAATTTAACTTTAGAAAACAGATTTTGATTTTTTTGGTGGCAACAACTAATAGAAGGTTAAAGGTGGTTGACTAGCCTGCTGTGGCAGGTATAAAAATGAAAAACTTTTCATAAGAACCATTCTTATCATAAAATACATATGAATATTAGGTGGATGGTAATAGAATTTTTTTTAAGTAGAACATTGTGTTACGTTTTTTTTTAAAACGGAAGATAGGTCGGTTTATGGTTATGGTTTCCAACCATTTATTCATAATCTTCTCTCGCTGAACGAGGAGGGGATACATTGGGATATCGGGGATACCATATTAGTTTGACAAGAAATCGAACGCAATCGTTCGTTATGTTATTCATTATTATGAGTGCATAAAATGAAAGAGCAGAATTTTACAAAGAGAGTAAAATTCCATTAAAAACTTATGTGAGGTGAAAAGAGTGTATAGTATCACCTTTGCTCTTGTACTGTCAAGAATATTAAGACATATCATATCATCTTTTAAGTACTCTCATAAATAACTCTAGGCACTACTTAAAAGAGACCGAGGACTCTATTAGTTGGTTACTTGAAATTAAGTATAATGTAACATTGTTCAAGTCTAAGTGCTTATTATTAAAATATTTGAAGAGCATAGAATCAAATATTAGAAGTTATTATTTGAGAATGGAGTTAACTTAAGTGGGAAGGGTATACTCCGTCTTTTTCGGAAAGAGATAATTCATATTTTTTTATAAGAGTTATGAGTTTAGAATATTATTTATAAGTTTGTTTTATTTATTGGTAGTTTTTTAAAATTTAATATTTAAGAGTGGAGTTGTTAGTTTTTATTTGAAAAGTGAAGAACACAATTGTTGTACAACCAATTTTAGATTAGTATCTGTATTCTAACTATTATTGTGGCATTTAATGAATTTGATAGATACAATCTAAGCACTAAGTGTGGACGAAGCCATTCATTGAAATCTACACTCATTATTTCAGGGTAAAAAAGAAAATAGAATTTGTGATGCTAAATGTGTTTTAGACAAACATTATGGTTCAACCATTATGGTTTAGAGAATTCTGAAGTTTCTTTTATTTTAGTTGTATGAGCAAAGATAAATTTATGGTTAATTGTGGAACTTTGGAAGTTAATATTGTGAAAAAATTTCAAAGATTGCATGAGAGAAATTGTGAGAGAATGGAAAAGAATTTGCAGATGTTACGCTATTGTATCACTTGTAATGCTAGATAATTAATAAAGAGACTAGCAAATTCTTTATTAATGCAACTACTAGCATAAATTTCTTTGTGAGATCCTCAAGTGAGCTACATTTGTTGGGGTCAAATTTAGATAGGAGTATGTATGTATTTTAAAGCAAGTCATGTTAGTGACTTGGTATATTCAAGGCATTTAAAACAAGCTAGATGAGTTGATTGTTATTTTCGGCCATGAGTAGAAAATTATGTAGAGGTTCAAGTTTAGAATAAGAAAATGGAGGAGGATGAGGGATTTAATCTAGAGGTTCAAAAATCAGGTATAACAAATGAGAAATAAGATCATTAAGAGTTGAAACAAGATCTTATTCGTCCTTTTGAACAACTTTTTTACGAGCTTAAGTATTTCTAGGAAATTCTTGTAACAAGGGTAATTTATTTCCAAGTTCACAAGAAAAGGATTGAGAAACCCATCTAACAATGTCAACTTTAGGTTGTGAAAAAAGAAAAGGAAGTTTATATTCAATCTAAGAATGAGGTTGTAGTCAGGAATTTTCTAGGTTTCCAAAATTGAATTTTGTATCTTGAAAGTTGGATTCAGGGACAATTATTTGTTCACCGTCTATATTTTGAGGTTGATTAGACGAAGATTCATTTTTTTTTTATCATAACCTCGTGGCATAGAGTTATTACCACATTCATATATACAAGGGCACGGTCATCCTTGTTGTGTCAAAAATGTTGACATTGACAAATGTCCATGGTCAAACTTAAGTAATTTTACCTAAATCTAGGGCCAATTAGCCCTGTCTATGTTTGGATGGAAATCTCTTGCAGTATGTTGGCTCAAATGCCAATAAAAATATATATCTGATTATGGATGCAACTTTCATAATCAGATAAATCTAAAAATATAAATGTTTAATTTTCTTGTCCAACTAAAATAAGTTATCTCCACATAGGTCGAACACCTTAAGCAATCGCTTGCACAAATACATTACAGATTGACACACAAATGTATTACATGGTTAAGACCCAATTGTTCCATTATCTCTATTTAAATGGCATGGAGGGTCATTTGTTTGATTGTTAACAATATATTTTTGCTCACCTTGCTTTTCATCACTTTCATCACCATTGTACATCATTAGTAGAAATATTACCTCATTTCCATCTCATCCATCTCTATATGACCTATGAAATGTGACCAACATCTAAATGAAAGTCATAATTTTGACCCTAGACATCATGATGTATATTTTCTTTAAAATCTTGCAACAACAAATCATGCAAAAATTATTAAAAAATGAGACAAGGACCCTAAATCATAATTCGGTTCATCGCCATTGATGCATGCTTCCCAAAATGGATAAAACTAGATGAAACCTAACTGTTATGGTCAAAAATAGTTGTTGATTTGGTATTCCAAACCCTAACTTCCCCACTAAACCATCAATGAAATGGGGATCATTCACATTGGAACCAGACCTCATTATTTGCCATGTTATTTCATATAAATATTGTCTTCAAGGTAATAATTTCACATCCATACTCACAGTAACATTACATAGTTGAAATTACCACTAAAAGTAAAAAAGAACCACCATTCATTTTTCCCTCTTTCACCATTTGGTGATCAACCACACCATTAGTTGGCTAAAAACTTGGGCATAAATCATCTAAAAGAACCCTCCTGTAGGTCATCTATAGATATCCACTACCATCTACAGCCAATACAATGGTGTTATCATATTCCTTCATTATTTGTGTAATAAAGTCAAAATCATTATTTACATGTGTTCATCTACTCTTTTTAGATAGTTTTATTTTATGTGTTGCATGCATGTTAAAGGATTTAATTACTTTAGTTTAGTTTCTATTCCATATATTTATATGTTACTTGAGATGGAACAACCCTCAAGTAAGTACTTTTGGTACGTGTCAATGAGAAATCATTTACACTATCAAGGATCGATTGTGAGAAACTCATATGTATATTATTTTCCCTTGCATTAATATATTGCCTCAAGTTATCATTTGGCTAGAGCCATGGACTATTTCCCTCTCTAAGATTTTTAACCATGTAGTAAATTGATGTGTCAATCTATGATCTAATTGTCTAAATGGTTGTTTAAGGTGTTGACCTACGTGAAAATACCTTATTTTAGTCAAACATGGAATCATAGTGCTTATGAATACTTGATCCCATTGTTGATAGATATTTTCAACCCATGTCACTACATGCATAAAAGGATTTATAGATTTAGTTTATTTTGTGCATTTATTTTTGCTAAGAGAGGTGTTCACTTGCATATGAAATATTGATTTCAGTTGAATTTTTTTTACATGAGAAAATCCCAAGCCACAACCATATTATAAAATCCATAGGTATACTATCTACATTCATAGATTCAAAAAAGAACATTCTCATTTTGTTTCATATTTCACTTTGATTTTTTGTTTTATTCCTAGTTTTCTTTCCTTTTGGTCTATGTATTGAACTTTTCTATGCATTATGTGTGATCTTGGTAAAAGAGAAATAGGGTGGAAAGGATATTCTTAAATTTTTATGCTATTTTTTTTACGCCTTGTATGATCTCAGTAAACCATAAATAGAAATAAAAGTTGCATATCTCGGGTAAGATAGCAAATATCTAGCTTCAAACTTGAGAAGTTAAATTGAAAATTTTGTTTCTTTTTTGTGTTTGGTTGTGGATAAGTGTTTTGTAGGAAAAAAAATATTAGTAGAAACACTCTCCCACAAGAGTAACAACAATAAATCCTCAATTCTCCTTCATAACATTACTATATTGTTTGTTTCACTTGGTTAAGAGTTAGTTTATTAAGTAAGAAGTCCTCAGTAAATTATTAAGTTAGTTTCACTTTTTTAAATGTATACAACATTAATTTATAAAGTAAATTCATGATGAAAGTGTTTCTCACTTGTTTCATAAAAGTGAGTCGCTTATTTTAAAACATAACTTATTTACGAAAGTGAGCTTATAGGAGAAGGTAGTGAAAGAAAGTAATTATTTATCACTCAATTGCATCAATGTGTTACACCAATAACCATGTGGACCAATATCAACTTACCATATGGAACTTTGGTTCATTTTTACGCATTTTTTCAAAAGGGCATAAATTTAACCTCCGTAGTTTATTTTCAAAGTCATGTTTTTATAACTGTCTATTTTTCTAAGAGCTTTTCATCTTGACCATCAGTTTCTAATTTTGAATCCATATTATATACATAAATATGGCTATCCCAAGTGATATTTTGTTTACTAGTACCAACTACTTCTCATGGAAAGATCATATGGAGGATCTCCTACAAAGTAAAATAATTTATTGAATGACATTGGAAAGAAAATTTCGCCAATTGATGCCTCAAAAAATACAAATGGGATAATAAAAATGATGAAGAGAATGGATTAATTGGAATGTCCTTCTCTATTGATTTAGGGTTTTAGCTTCAATCGATTTACCAACCAAATGTAACCTATAAAAGTTGGAAATTGTTGGAGGTTTTTCGATCATGTGGAAATAGATAAGAGTGTGATTTGGTTGTCATTGATGGCAACATAATTCCAGGCATATGATCTAGATAAGCAAAATACTTAGAAGAATATTGGAGAATATCGACGACGGTCAAGACATTTTATTGACAGAATAGGAGGACGATAAAGGTGGGGTAGTCTTGCGAAATTGGAAGTAAATCGTTGTAAAGGAGATTGAGATCAACGGATGAGGTTGCTCCCGAAGCAGAGCATGGAGGAAGAAAATCCTGGCGGGCGCGATAGTTTATGAAATATTCCCTATGTTGGTTGAATTCCAAGGTTGATCTAAATCTAACGGATGTTAGTCCATTTTGTTGATGAACTAGCAAGGATGTTAATTACAAGAGATGGGAGAAAATTTTCAATGTAATATTCTCTATAACATTTGGAGTCCATCGTAGATCTGCATGGATCCAGATCTAATGGTTATCAATCATTTCACTCGTTGAAATAGGAGGTGAGTTAGCACAGAGGCTAGATGCAAAATTATTGTGAATCCACAAAGTTTGAAAGGTAATCAAATGAACATATCCGATGGTAAGGAGTGATCCCGCACCGGATCTAACATCTACGGTTAAGAAAGGGTGCACAAGGAATCAATGGTGCAGAAATAGTTTTACAAGTGGAAGTCGGAAAGAGGAAAGTATGGAAGTTGTTCAAACAAATGTTGAAAACCCAAGATCTGCATCCCGCACTAGATCTAAGATCGATAATCGGGAAAGGGTGCACAAGAAATCCACGACACAGATTGATTATGAAGAAAAGGATGTGCAGAAGGCAGAAAGCAGAAATCTTGAAATTATATCTGGAAAAAATCACATATCCGATATCTGATTTTCTTCTCAGATCAACAGTCACGAAGAGCTCGAAGAAGATCAATGGTGTGGAACTAGTACTGCAGAACCAGGAGTGTGGAAACTCTAATTTGTTGCATAAAATGACAAGTGTAGAACAACCCAAACGGTGAAGATGTGTTGCAGAAACTCATGATCACTCAAAGATTGGACTTCTTGTCTGTCATAAGGCATCGAACGGTTTGATTAGTTATGGAAATGGACCATCAGGCATACAAACAGGTAAAGGATTTAAGTGCAGATATATAAAAAAATGTGTGTGATGAATGGATGGGTGTGTTCTCGACAGACAGAGAGTTGGTGCATGGATCTTCGTTGGAGTGGATATTGCAAAATGACAAAGGACTCTGAGCTCTTTCAAGAATATCCA
Source organism: Pseudotsuga menziesii (assembly GCA_001517045.1). NCBI lineage: Eukaryota > Viridiplantae > Streptophyta > Pinopsida > Pinales > Pinaceae > Pseudotsuga > Pseudotsuga menziesii. The sequence goes on along the minus strand of LPNX010905522.1, from coordinate 339,076 downwards.
GAACAAAGACAATGAGGGGAACCAAGATGCATAAGAAAATGCATGAGAAAATCATAACAGAGTTGGTTTGCATTGTTCAATATCTATTTTTCTAAATATTGTACTGAACATGTTTTAAGTCTGAGAAACAAGGGCGGTAGGGTGGTGCTAGGAAAAACATGTTTTCTTCTCTGTAAAAGTTGAAGCCTGTACAAGTCGAAGTTGATGCTTTCACTCAGTTGTAGCTAGAGAATGTTATTTTAGTGGGTGCTAGAAAAAACATGAGGGTTGGTGCTCTCCAGAGGAAGAATTTTGTAAAAAATAAGTTGCAACCTATTTTGAGTAGGTACTCAAATAAAAATGAATATTGGTTATCTCTATCATGTATGTGATTGATAATATTCATCTCTTTTGTTATACTTGCTGCATTATCATAGCTATAAATATGTAATCAGTAATAAGGGTTTAAATATTGAAAAATGGTTTAAGCTTTGGAAATAACTGATTCACCCCCCTCTTAGTTATTTGAGTAATTTCAACAATTGGTATCAAAGCGGGTTCCTTTTGTGTAAAGGTAGATCTGTAAGCTTAAACATGACAAGTTGTGAAGGGACTTCATCTAATAAGGTTCTTCTATTTGATGGAACAAACTTTTCCTTTTGGAAGGTTAGAATGAGAACCTATATAATGTCCTTGGGAGATGATGTTTGGGATGTAGTAGAGACTGGCTATGTAAATCCAGTTGTGTTAGCCTCCAGAGATGACAAGCTGGAATTTAGTTTTAATGCAAAGGAAATGAACGCTATTCTAAGTGGTCTTGCAGAGGCTGAGTTTGTTAAAGTAATGCATCTTAATTCTACGAAAGAGATGTGGGATAATCTTGTAAACAATTATGAAGGTAATGAAAAAGTAAAGGATTCCAAACTACAAACATATAGACTAAAATTTGAATAGCTAAAGATGAATGAGGATGAGACAGTCAGTAAATATTTCCTAAGAATAGAAGAAACTGTGAATGCCATGAAGGGTCTTGGTGAAAATTTTGATGAAGCATTCTTAGTTCAGAAAAATTTAAGATCTATACCTGAGAGATTTAATCCCCATGTCTCAGCAATAGAAGAATTGAGTGATCTAAAAACTCTTCCTATTGACCAACTTCTAGGTATTCTGACAGCCAATTAACTGAGGATTGGTAAAGACAAATCCACCACTAGAGAAGCTTATTTTAAAGCAGATAAAACCTCTGATTCATAAATGGATATGGCTAAGGAAAAATTTGTGAGGTTGAAGAAAGGTTCATGTAAATACAAAGGAAATATTCCCTTTATATGTTTTAAATGTGGTAAAATAGGTCATTTTGCATCTAAATGTCCCCACAAGCACAAGAGGCAGACTTCTGATGATGATGAAAAGTATACATTCAATAAATACAATAAAGAGGATAAACAAAAAAACAAAATCCTATGTGTAAATGATGTTGATTCTTCAAAAGAGACAAACAGCATTTGTTACAGCAGATTTTACCACACATGGTGAATCACACTTTTATGGCCTTCCCTGTCCCTCTGCAGACTCCTTAGAACCTATGGACCATTTTTGTACCTTTTATGTTTCCAATATTATCACTAAAAACATGCAAAAATTGCCATACATGACTTTTAATCCCTTTCTCGCATATATACGCGGATTTGACCCTTAAACCCACGTACATCGGGATGTGTGCAAAAGGACAAATTATTTTGAAGTTTTCCTTGATGTGGATCCGACTCACTTGTCTCCTGGCCTTCCATATGCCTTGAGATTGCTCGGATTTGACCTTTCATTACCCCATTGAAGAGCTATATAAGGAACCCTTTGGATACATTAAACGCATAGGGAATTGAAGAGCAAGAAAACTATAGTCCATTGTTGCCGGAGCTTATACTTGAGTATGCATCCCTTTGTCCCTTGGATCACTTTTGTGTTCTTCCCAAGCTTTCCTTTTGCTTGTGAGATTGCTATTGAGAGATGGAGGATTGAAGTGGTGGAGGCCCAAGTGGGGGACTCAGTTTCTTCGGTTCGCAGACGTGCCGATAGAGGTTGTCTCTATTGTAATCTCTTTTTTATATTAATAGAAATATCTTTTCCTGTCCAATAATGTGTATTTGAATGAATATTTGATCCATGGATGATTTCAAATGCTTATATGTTATTGATTATATATGCTAGAGTAGGTATAACACAATTATATATAGCATGCTTGTCTTGTTTATTGAATGTTGAGGAAGCAATTTATCAATTCAAGTTGGAGTTGGAAAGCTCAACGGGGATCTACATCAACCGTCCAGAATAAGGTACGAATCAAGATCCTTTAGTGTTAGATATTTGGTCTCTCTTGCATATAGGAAAGGATTGATTTCTGGATTCAAGCTGTCTATTGTGGTACCCCAAGCCATAGGAATTTCTCTCTGTAACAGAATTGGTGACTCCGCCGGGGAATTCCTAGTAGTTTTCCTTTGGGGGTTTTTACCGGCATTCAATGTTTGTGGATTGCTCTGATTTCTCTATTTCTGAGTTGGGTCTGGGGGCATGTTTTCCTAGTAGTGTCTGATAGGTGTGCATTTTGTCTCAGCTTATTTGTTTGCCTTCATTTTTATCTCTTTTTCTTCCTGTACGTGAGTTTTTTCCTCACAGTCGTGTGTACACGCGGTTTTGCCTGAGATATCCGCGTACATACGTGGGTTTTCTGCATACAGTCGCGTATGCCCTGATTTTTTCCTTTTAGAAGAAGATTGAGTGTTGCTAGGTGATTTTTGATGATTGCTGAGTCTCTTTTGATGCTTCTAGAGTTTGTATACACCTCTGTTTCTGACCAGAGACGCCTTTTAGGGTAAATTGTTTTTAAAAAGATTGTTCTTGTCATTGCATTTTTTATTTTTTGTTTTTGGATTAGTGCATTAGATCTCTTTTACCTTAGTGCTTTGCGTGAGTGTTGTTTGATTGTGCTTGCAGAGTTTGGGGTGTTAGAGTCATTCTTTTGTTTCATTATCTCATTTTTATTCAAAAAATCCAAAAATATTTGCTTTTATGCATCATTGCACTTTGCATTTTGCATGGTACTTGCACTAGATTTGCTTAGAGAAGTATTAGTCAGGCTTTCATATAGGAATGACTACATTTTTCATTTGAAGAAAAATTTTCATTTCACGTAGTAGAATGCCCTATTTTTCATTCGACACAATGCATTTGCATTGATTGTTAGGTGTGCATTTTGCTTCATGTTGTGTCATAACACCATTGGTTGCACAGTCATCTACCCTTTTTGAGTAATAAAGCCAAATAAAATCAACGCTTAATTAAAATGGATTACACTATTTTCTTTGATAGGGTACACCAACAAGATTAGTTTTTAGAGTCTTGGAATAGTTCATTGTGAATAAATTCTCCAATGCCACTAAACAGCAACATGTATGTGTCTGTCCAAGTGAGAGTGTGAAATTCCTTGGTATAATTGGTGTTTCTCAGGATCCTCCTCTTACAAGGGAGTTAAGCACGAGGTAGCGTGAGTGGTTATTGATTGGGATGACCCCTAGTCATAACTGATTAGCACCGGAGATATTTCTAGGATTGTATTCATATCTGGGGGCTCTTTCGAGAGTTTCGGGCTTTGCTACCCTACCCAATACGGTCAATCCCGCCTGCGACTATCCGCCTGAGCATTGATTATATTGAGGTGACCTTAGTTGCCTTACCTAGGTTATCAAGGGGGTACTTTGTAGGGGTTATTCTATAGGTGTCCTAGCCAAGTTGGGGTCAGACAGCATAGTCGCTATATGCATTGAGCTGAGGGCCACAATAATTGGTTACGAACCTCTGCTTGTTGTGTATGGAAGTCTCAAGCCTCTCCTAGGCGAGACATACCTGCTTCATTCGAGAGCTCACATATCCCATCCTTGTTTGCTTGTGATTGGATTTAGATTATATAGGTGTATGCTCTGTGAACGCTAGCTTGCTTAGGGTTTGCATAATTAGAAGTGTCTTTTTCATTTTTTGAGTCATTGTTGATTTGGGTGTGGCACTTCGCCATTCACAGGACTTTCGGCTTCTACATCTCCTCCTCCTTTGGGATTTGATTTATGCTCAATCCGCTTTGTTATATGAGATCATTCCTAACGCTCTGCATTCTAGTTTCAACCCTAAGGTCAAACTTGGACCACATGTCGATGGCATTATTGGTTGTATGAGTACCAAACCTGTAGATTCGGTTGTGAAACAGGTCAGTCAATTATCTATCAAACAATCTGCCTTGAGACAAACCACAACTTCATCTCAACCCACCCAAATGGCGAATGTGCTTTCGGTGCAATCGTCGGACCAGAAGGGTAACCAGCAACCCGGAAGGAATAAGGAGAAGGGTAAAAACAATCGTAAGGGTGGGAATAGGAATGAAAATGCCAGTTTTAAGGACAAGAATGCTCGAAATGCTGGGGGGGACAAGCAGCCTAAACGTAAGGTTAAGTTTCCTTGCAAGTTGTGTAAGGATGACCACCTCACTCACTTATGGCCTCGGATAGAAGAAGCCTCGAGGTTCATAGCGCAGGGCCCAGCTGTGCTAACCAACCCTTTACCTCATAATAAAAACATGAACTCGAGGACCCATGATCAATCTAGTGGAGATCAAGATCCGCTGGAAGCTAGTAATGGTCATGGTTACATCAATATGGTGCGTGCTACTAAGGTTGTGACTCGTGCGAAGGACTATGGTTCGTCACAACCTAACCTTGGAAAGGAACCTGCTCCACCCGAGAGTCCTTTGCATATTGAAAACCCTGTGGATAAACCTAAAGTTGCACCTCACATTCCTAAGGGAGTCCCTAAGCATTCGAGGCACAATCCTAATGCCCGAGCCGCCTAGAACTATTATGTTGTTGAGGATTTGGGCCACACTCCTTGTGCGATGTCTGCACTCGAAGTACTTCAGAGTTTTCCTTCGCAAAGGAAGGCTTTGCTTTCTACTCTTGGTGTTAACGATGATAACTCTTCCTCTGTCATCAAATTTGAAACCGTGGGACTACAGTCTCACTTTCCTTACTATGTGTCTCTCTTGATTCATGTATAATGTCTTAAAAAGGCCGTCAAATGCACTGTGATTGACAAAGGCATTGCTGCTTCTGTGATGTCTTTGGCGTGTTGGAAGGGTTTGGGTTCCCCCAAGTTATCTAAATATGCTACCATGTTGACTGTATTTGATGGTAGATCGTTTCGGCCACATGACATTCTTCCTTCTCTTAAGGTCCGTTTGGGAGGGAAGACTGTCGTGATCGAGGTCGAGGTGGTTGATGCGCCCCTTAACTACAATCTGCTACTGGGTAGGAATTGGATGTACAGTATGCAAGCCATAGCTTCTTCTCTATTTCAAGTTGTTTGGTTTCTGTTTAATGGGAAGATAGTTACGATTGATCAAATGTCATTCAAGAATCCGTGTGTTACCACATCTTCGGGAGATTTTGTCCCGATTGTCAAGCACTCTCAGTCGGCAACTAGGAGTGTGGGTGTTGGCATGTATCCATCCCTTATGGGATCCTTTAGTTGTCCTGCACCTGTTCTTATGATCAGGTCTAGTTTCGATGAGGCTTCGTCGTCATTGCGTTCGGTGTCTTTTCGCACCACTCATATGGAAGATCCTTGGATTCTTCCTACACCGAGTCCTTCATGTGAGCCTATCGGAACAAACGTGTCGTTTCCTGTAGCAATGATAGCATATCAAGCTAATCTTGAATGTGTTGTAGAGCCTAGTCCTTCCTCTTCGCAAATGAAGGAGGAGGACCCATATGTGCTGCCTGCATGGACAGTTGAGTCTTCTCACGTGCATGAATGCCTTGATAGTGTTTTTCCATTAGATGAAGCTATTATTGAGGCTATGTCTGGGGTTGAGCCACCTTGGGAAGAGTTGCATCATAGATATTACTTTCTTCCTGAGCTTGATTGTTTAGAGTGTGAATACTTTAGGGAGATTCTTAGTGAGAGAATTGGTAGTCCCATGGTTCCATTAAGCTCTCTTGGTCCGATGGATGATGGAAACATGGAAAATATATATCCTACCATTCCTATCAATATCTCTCGCGATCCTGGCAAGATTGAGAATGTCTATATTGGGGGAAAATGTTCCCATGCTGAGATTCAAGAGTATACCGAGTTGTTTAAAGAGTTTCACGATGTATTTGCTTGGTCATATGAGGAAATGTCAGGTATCGACCCTCGCATTGTTGAACATGAGATTAAAACTTATCCCAATGCAAAGCCTGTTTGACAACTCTTGCGTGCGATGAATCCTATAAAAGCACCCACGATTAAGGCTGATATATAAAAACTTGTTGAATGTCAATTTTATCTATCCTGTTCCCTTGACAGAGTGGGTTTCAAACCCCGTTTCAGTTGATAAGAAATAGGGAACGATCCGTATATGCACTAATTTTCGTGACTTGAATCGTGCCTGTCCTAAGGATGATTTTCCCACACCATTTATTGATCAAATTTTGGATGAGTGTGCGGGAAGCAAGGTATTTTATTTTATGGATGGATTTTCTGGATACAATCAAATACAGATCAAACCCGAGGACCAACATAAGATTGCATTTATTTGTCCTTGGGGTACCTTTGCATATCGAAAAATGCCTTTCGGCCTTAAAAACGCCGGAGCCACTTTTCAACGGGCTATGACCTTGATCTTCCATGATCTCAAATCAATTATTGAAGTCTTTTTGGATGACCTTGCTGCTCATTCTCATCAGAGGATGCGTCATTCCTACCATTTGAGATTAGTGTTCGAAAGATGCTGCCATTACTTGGTTAGGTTAAATCCTCATAAATGCATCTTTTGTGTGAAGTTTGGTCGCTTATTAGGGTTCATTGTCTCCAAGGAGGGTATAAGAGTCAACCCTTTAAAGGTTGAGGCAATACTTCAATTGTCTCCCCCGAGAAACATTAGACATCTTCAATTTTTTCAAGACATGGCAAATTTCTTATGAAGATTCATCGTTAACTTTGCCAATTTGACTAGAGGCTTTATGCATCTTTTGAAGAAGGACACTACCTTTTCCTAGGATGAGCGAGCCTAGAATTCCTTTTATGCGCTAAAGCGAGCCTTAGCATCAGCCTCGGTGATTAGTCCACCCGACTATAGCCGTGACTTTTTACTTTATGTGGTCGCGTCCATGGAAACGATTGGTATGGTTTTGGTGCAGGAGGATGAGGATCTCCATGAGCATGTCATATATTATTTGAGTTGAAACCTTATAGATGTGGAGATCCGGTATTCCCATGTGGAGAAACTTGCCTTACCGTTCATGCGGTTCAAAGGTTGAGACACTATATTCTCCTTTGCCAGACCTTGGTGGTAGCCCATGTCAATCCATTTCAGTTCATCCTCACTAGAAGAATGATAAGGGAAAAGTATAATAAGTGCATTTTCATATTGCAAGAATTCAATATTGAGTTTATTTCGGCAAAATCGAAAAAATCGTTGATTTTTGCGGAGCTTATATCTGATTTCCCAAGCGAGGAGGAGGAGGAAGTTTGTGAAGATACGTTTGTCAATCAGCACATTTTCCTGATCTCAACTTTGGATCCATGGTACAAGGATATTATCATATATTTACAAACATTGAAGGTCCCTACTCACCTTTCACGGGATGAGCAACAACGGTTACATCATGTATCCAAGAATTACCTCATAGTGGATAACACATTATACCGTTGTGGGGTAGATTCTATTTTACGTCGTTGTTTAACTCATGAAAAGGTTGAGCTTGTGTTGAATGATTGCCATGGAGGGGTGTGTGGTGGTCATTTATATGGGCTTTCGATAGCCCAAAAAATCTTGAGAGCGGGGTTATTTCTGGCCGTCGATCTTTAAAGATTGTGTCAATGTGGTCAAGAAGTGCCACCCTTGCCAGGTGTTTGCACGTAATATGCATTCACATCCTTCCCCGTTACATTAAATTATCACTGTCAGTCCCTTCACTAAGTGGGGACTTGATTTCATGGATTGCAACCAAGCTTCAGCTGGGGGGCATCATCATATTATAGTGGCTGTTGACTATTTCATGAAATGGGTTGAGGCTATGCCCATGGTTAAATCCGACGGTGAGACAGCCGCACATTTCATATCCAACCAGATCATTACTCAGTTCAGTATTCCGAAAGAGCTTGTCACTAACCATGGTAGGCACTTTCAGAATTGGATGATGGAAGAGTTGGCCTCGAAGTTAGGGTATAAGCAGGAGCATTCCTCTTCTTATTACCCTCAAGCGAATGGACAGGTTGAAGTAGTGAACAAATCACTCAAGTCCATTCTCTGATGAACCATTGCATAAAGCAAGACCAATTGGCATATCATGTTATATCTTTATTTGTGGGCTTATAGGACCGCGGTTAAGACTACCACCGATTTTTCTCCATATCAAATTGTACATGGAGTGGAGTCTGTATTGTCAGTTGAGTGTGAAATCCCTTCTTTAAAGCTAGCCATAGAGCTCTTACCATACACTTCCCCATTGGAAGAACGTTTTGTCCACTTAGAGAAGCTTGATGAGCAGTGCTGAGATTCCTTGGTGACTCTGGAAGTGAATAAGCATCGCGTTAAGGTCCAGTATAATAAATTTGTCCGTCCAAGGAAGTTTAGTGAAGGAGATTTGGTCCTTTTGTGGGATCAAGCTAAAGAACCCTTGGGGGCAGGAAAGTTTAACCCCATGTGACATGGTCCTTACGTTGTTAAACATGTGTTAGAGAAGGGCGCATATGAGTTAGTATATTGCGAGGGGACAACCTTGGCAGAGCCTAGAAATGGACTCTATCTTAAAAGGTACTATGCATGATTCTCAGCCAGGGCTGACTATTGTATATTATTGTACAGTATTTTGCATAATTAGGTTTTTCTTATGGTGATCGAGTTTGTTGATTAGCTTTTGTTTCTTATGGCAGATGTCAATGGAGTCTTCCATCTATATAGGATTCATGGATGGTGCTAGCCACCACACTCAACACTCAGCCTCTGCTACTTGGGTGATTTATACTCCTATGGGTCAGGTATTGTCTTCAGAAGGCATATGTTTACGGCCCTCTTCAAACAATGTTGTTGAATATAGTGTTGTTATAGAGCTTCTATGAGATTCCATTTCACATGGTGTTCTCTCTCTTGAGGTACGTCTTGATTCACAGTTAGTAGTATCACAGCTTAATGTCTTGTATCATGTTAGGGATCCAACATTATTACAAATATTCTTATGTGTGAGATTGTTAGAACAGCAATTTGACAACATAACATACATACATGTTCCAGGAATTTATAATCAAGTTGTTGACTCATATGCTAACTATGTGCTAGATTGGAATTTGATTCATAGACAATAAGCTCATCACAAACATACATTTTTACACATGTAAATAAATAAATCAATCATCATAAAAAAAAATCATTAAACATCCAAAATGTGATAATACATAAGTGTCATAATACAAAAATTGGGCTTTCAAGCCACTAAAATATAAATACATGGTAGTACAAAATGTATCACTCCCAAGTATCTAATCCTGGGGAGGAGGAGGGGGGTTCTGATCATGGAATGTCACCACGGCTCTAGCTAGCCATCGAAATAACTGCACCCATGCTTGTGGTACACCCACCAACTGATGGTGCATGGCCTCAGGTAGGTCCTCGAATTGCGCCATGGGTACCCTATCATGTCAGCCGCACAAAGTTGGTATGAATGCTTTGGAGCGTCCGCTCTGCATCCACACCCACAATGTCATATCCTCTTCCCCTCCATCTATGATGAGGGAAACCGTCAAGCCGTCGTGGTCCTACATCTGCATACAGGATGTCACCATGTGTTGTCACGCAAAAATATGTCTTTTGAGTCTATATATATCAAAAAACAAAAAAAAACTTAAATAATTCAAAAAACTTAAAAAGAGGGCTGGGATTCGTTACCAATGTCACCGTATGTTGATCCTGGTGGTAGAGGCATGTCGGGATCTCCCTGAAAATATATCCCCGCATAGGGATAATCATCGATGGCAACTATCTGATGCCGCCACCATGGAAAGAATTCAGTTGGATAGGGGTTGGACACCCTACCTCCACCCAGTCTGTGCATCGCATCTGCCCAACGTCATTGGGTCGGATCTCAAACCCCGTGACGAGGAACGTCAACTCTAGGGATCAATCTCGGAACACGCTCAAAGAAGAATGTGCTCAGTATACTGCTGAAACTGAAGTTTCATACCCTTCCCATCTTGCAGTCATTGAGCTGTTGCTTGATGTTGCTCAATGGCGTAGTACTCCAATTGTAAACTATGGGTCTCATGCACTCCACTGCATAGAACATCAAGGGTCGTGAGGCCTGGTGGAGTGAGGCTAGCCCTGCTATCCTACCGAGTGTCAGTAGTATGGCATTTAGGCCTAGCACTTGTATGGAGTTAGTTGGGATCGAAATCCCGACCTTCTCTGTGTCTAGATAACAGTATACAGCTATATACTCATCTATGGTGAGGCCACCTCCGGGCCCGTGAGACTGTAAGTTCACCACTTCCCCCCATCGGGACAATCCAATAATGAAGTATATGTCCTCCACCTCTATAGTGAGGGACATCCTGTCGATCTGGAAAGACTCTGATTTAGGATCCCAGTAGTCTACTAACATCTGCAGCAATCTTGGTTTGGCCCTTAACCCACCAAGACACCAAAACTTGTAGAGCCCGCATGCACGAAGAGCTTGTTGTGCCATTAGATCGCCCCGTACTTCTGCTTCTACATCCCCGTGCTCTCCTTCCCTCCATTCTAGAACCATCCTGCACATTCGATTTGAGTTTTGCTCATTAGTTGTCATAGAAAAACTTAAACGCGGCCGCATACGTGACTGTTTTCTAAACAGCCGCGTATGTACGCGACTTTGAGGCTTTTTTCCACGTATAGCCAGCCCTATACGCGGAAAAATCCTTGATTTTCATGTGGGCCATGGTGCATAATTTAGAATGGCCTAGAAATAAATTTTCACCATGGAAATTTGAAAAATTTACATGCAAATGAAAGAGCAGGGCATGGGAAGTTAACTGGAAAAAATGGTGTCGGATTCCGCCGGCTGGAACTCCCGGAATTCACTTTTGAGTATGAGCTCAATTTGGTAAAAATTTCAAATGTTATATAATGTTTTGATTTTTTTTTACTATTTATAGAAATTTTTCGAATTTTTGAAAATTTTTACCCCCTTTATATAGTTTTGGACCATTTCTAACCCTTTTGGACCGTTTTTGACTAATATGATGATGTAGGAGACTGTTTTGAGCGCCGTTTCGACCATTGTTTTGACCCATTCGTGTCGATTTCAGGTATGATGTTTAAACTGGAATATAGGTTAGAGTTCACCTCCATTTGTAATTTGCATGACCTTATGACCATTTCTTTATAACCGTAGGTACGAACCCATTCTATCTTGTCATGGAACCTTCTTGTTGTCTTAGAAGTGACATGATGTGAATGGTAGAGCTTGATCTTACATGGGTACCCTAGTTAGCTCCTTGTTTGCATTTGGTGCCCATGACGGCAGCTTGTCCTTTAGGGTGTTGGATTCCATCGTATAGTATCACCATGACATTTCGCAAGAGCCTCATACTCCTCTTGATCTTTTTCTGGCCTGTTTCCCCAGGACTCCCTCATGTCAAGTTGTAATTGCATTATCATGAGCTTTGCCTACCTCATTGAGCCTTATGCCAGCTTCCATGACTTTGAGTATCAGCCATATAGCCCGAGCTTATCTCATGTCTAGCCACGCAAAGCCATTTTATATATCCTTTGCAACTTGATTCCCTATTTTTACCGGGAGGGGACTTTCCCCCGAGTGTCGCTATCCTACACATGTGTCCTTGCATTGAGCATAGGTATGTTTCACTACTTGGAACTAGTTTGTTTTCCTATTTGACACTCATCTCCTCCTAGTCTATAACTTTAAAGTGATTTTATTCTTTTTCAATCTTTTCAAATATTTGAAAAAGTCCAAAAAAAATTAAAAAACCAAAAATTCGGACAAGAAAAGATGTTATCTTTGGCAGCAGTCGAGTCGTGTCACCTTCGAACAGAGCACTGTAGATCACATCATTGGTTGGTTAATAGTTTGAATTTAGGAGCTGTACTCATTTATCTGAGTTTATCTTCACCCACTGGTTAAGCTTCCAATCCCTGTGGAGCCTCTGTCGATGCCTCCTGTGTCGCAGAGATGTCCCAGTTTTGTATATCGGGTCTATGCTGCCTACATTCAATCACCATTCACCTTTATGCTCTTGTTCGAAGGAAGTTGAAACCAGAGTCGGCCATTCCTCAGTTATCTTGACATTTCATGTCGACCATTCTCGGTACAATTACTGGTTCGTGCACCTTATGATCGAGTCCTTCCACTTTATACAGCTTTGCTGAGTACCTCATGTTGGATGATGGGGGATTCCTTAATGCCCTCCTTCCAGTGGATTTCATCCCATCAACTTCAAATCATTTATTCTGGGATAGGAATCTAGAGTCATTTTTTAGTGCCTTGAGACTTGCAGTCATCAGTGGCGGGTTCTCTCGCCATCGACATTTTTTGGGAATACATAAATGTCCCTTGATCGATGGATTCTCTCAAGTGTTCAACCTCAACACATTTATTCACACTTGTTAGTTTTCACTCTAGTGCCTTGATTCCCATTTTTATTATTGGTGGGTGATCTCGCGTCTGTTAACGTATACATCAATGACCGGTAATCAGACGATGGACTACTATGTTCGACCTCAACACCTCTATTCACATAGTAGGACATGTACTCGTAGTGGTTCATGTAGAAGACCTTCTAGATTGGTGGCATCTCTTATATGCTATTAATTTTTGCACATGATCTAGGAACTAGGAATCAAAATCATCAAAGAATAATTGACAAATACTCATGAATTGGAAATAACTGGATCCAGAATTGGTATCCTCTCTGTATATTTTATAAACAATAATGGGTTACAATATCCATGCAGAGCAATGGCTTAACTCCATGAAGAATTTGAATACCTAAGGGACAATTCGAATTCAATGAGTGAGTCTAGCTTAACTGACTCTTTGCCATGCAATCTCACTCAGTTAACCACTTGACCAAAACCCTAATTGACTCACCAAACCCTAACTGAAGTTGGAGTGCAATAAATGACTTAATCTCAACTGAAGGAGATCAAACACATGTCATAACAAACCAACCATCAAGTGCTAGTATTGCATGACTCCAATGAACCCTGATGAGGTTAACTGAAGCTGAACTGACGATCAGAAGTTGGTGGAGGTGCCTTGTTAACTCCAATTCATTAAATAATAATAAATAATCATTAAATAATATATTTAATGAATGGAGGCGCCTTAACTGACTGTAACTAACTTGTTGAACTGAAAGTAACCACCAATTAGCAATTAGGTACATTAATGTCACACAGATCACCCCTGGAGTGCTCCAGTTAACCTCCTTGACTGTAGGAGAAGGCTAAGTTAGCCTCCTTGACTATAGGTAGGCATGGGAGTGACTGGGATGATGGTAATTAATGCTCCACTGATGTCAATTAAACTTAGGATAGTGGTTTAACTAGGCCAATTTGACTGAAAGAGTGATTATGATGGTAAATGTCTCCAACACCCCCCCTTAAGCTATACTCAGGAAGAGTTAGAAAACATAGATGCATAAAATGCTAGGGCTCTGGCAACAAAGGCCATAGGTCACCCTGTACAATAAGAAACTGAAACAATGCTCAACACAAACTAAGTGAGGAAAAGAGGGAAAACCCAGTGGGAAAAAACCCCCCCCTCAAGCTGAACACTGAAAGTAGTCTGGATCACCCTGATGAACTCACCCCCAACAGTGAACAGAGGTAATTGAACTTCTTTTTTGAAAATCTCTTGGTGAAGATGTCTGCAATTTGCTCATCAGTCAGGCAGTATTACAGAATGATGGTCCTGTCATGCACTAGCTCCCTGATGTAGTGAATGTGAATCTCTACATGTTTGGTCCTCTTCCTGGTAACTGGATCCATGGATATCTTAATAGCACTCTGGTTGTCACAAAAGAGGACAGTGGACAAAGTACTACCAAGATCAAACTCTGAAAGAATGCCTTGCAACCAAACTGCTTAGATGCAAGCATTCACCGCTCCTCAATACTCGGCCTCTGCTGAAGATAGTGCTATGGCAGCCTTCTTTTTGCTTGACCAGCAAATAGGGCCACCACCAAACATGAATGCATATCCGAAATTTGACTTTTGATCAATAGAATCACCTGCCCAATCGGAATCTGTGTATCCAACCAGCTCTAGCTCGGAATCTGCAGCATAGTGAATGTCGTAGGTCTTGGTTCCCTGAATGTACTGGAGGATCCTCTTGGCTGCCTTCCAATGAAGATCATGAGTCTACTACATGTATCTTGATATATCATTCATAGCATAACAAATATCATTCCTAGAATGTGTCAAGTACAACAAGCTACCAATCAACTGTCGATAGATAGTGCAGTCCATGGGAGGTGTGCTTTGTCCTTCTTCAAGGCTGATCCCTGAAAGGAAAGGGAATGGTGCAGGCCTACATTCAGCCATGTTAAACTTGACTAACAGGTATGAAATGTATTTTTACTGAGTGACCATAATCCCATCAGAATTTTGCTCAATTTCGAGCCCCAAAAATTGTTTTAGAAGCCCCAAATCACTCATTTCAAAGGCATTGTGGAGAGTAGTTTTGATGGCTGAAATGGAGGCAACTGTGCTACCTGTGATCAGTAATTCATCAACATATAAAAAAATGATAATTAGATGACCATCATGCTTCTATAAATACACATTTGGATCTGATCTACATCTCTAAAATTTTTGCGAGAGAAGGAAGGCATCCATCTTGGAATACCACTCTCTTGGGGCCTGTTTTAACCCATATAGTGACTTCTTTAGCTTGCAAACCAAAGATGGATCAGTGATGTCGCCCTCAGGCTGCTTCATGAATATCTCCATGTAGAAATTCTGACTTAACATCCATGTGATGCACCTCCCAGTGCATGGATGCGGAAATAGCCAAAACAAGGTGGATGGAGTCCATTTTTGCAACCGGTGCAAAGGTCTCATGGTAGTACACTCCTTGGACCTGAGAGAAACATTTTGCTACCAGCCTTGACTTATATTTTCAGGTGCTTCCATCAGCAGCAACCTTTGTCCAAAACACCCACTTTCATTGAACCAATTTCCTTCCCGGAGGAAGAGGAACTAGCTCCCAAGTAGTGTTTTTCTGAAGAGAAGTCATATCTTCATCCATGGCAACTTGCCATATCGGATCCTTCCAAGCATGGTAGTAGGATTTTGGATCTGAAATAATCATCAAATATCAAGTTTCAGACAGCAAATTATCAGAACAAGAGAGTGCAATACCTGTTCTTTGGAAATCAGACCGGGTTCTCCTTGGATCATCCGGATTTCCAATGTTGTCTCCTGCGGAGGAGAGTGTCTGTCGGGCCCATGTAGGAAGATGATTTTGCACTTCAGGTTCTGATTCAGTATCTTATGTTTGCTGCACATTGATATCATAAATCAGAGGATCCAAATCAGAGTCATCATCCCCAATTTCATCATCCAAATATTCAGTGGAATAGGAAGGAATTTCAGCAGTTTTCTCCTCCACTAGTTCCACCTCCTGAAGAGGCTCATCGAACTTGACACTTATCTCGATGATGATCTATTTGGTATTGATATCCAATAGCTTGAATAATTTATATTCATCAATATATCCAATAAACAAACATTCTATGCTCTGCGGTTGCAAAGCCCTTCTTTTATCAAGCGGAATCCGGGCCCATGCAGTGGACCCAAACACCCGTAGGTTCGACACATCTGGCTTGTGTCCAAAGTATAATTCGAAAGGAGTATTTCCTTTCACTGATGAATGTGGCACCCTATTTTTAATTTATGCTGCAGCATGCATGGCTTCAGCCCACAAATTTGCAGCAAACTTCTTTGACTCCAACATACAGGTGGTCATCTCTTTGAGAGACCGGTTCTTCCTTTCCGCTACTCCGTTCTGCTGGGGAGTGTAGGGAATTGAATGTTGGACCTGAATACCACTTTGGGAGAAAATGTACAGAAACTCATTACTGACATACTCCCCTCCATTATCAGATCTCAAGATCTTGATCTTAAGACCAGAGGCATTTTCGATCAAAGCCTTCAATTCAGAAAATTTCTCACATACTTTTGATTTCTTTTTGAGAAAGAAAACCCATGTATACCTTGAAAAATCATCAATAAAGGTAAGGAGGTACTTTGATCCATTCATGGATGTGATAGACATTGGACCACTAATATCAGAATGTATCAGCCCCAATATGCTTGTAGCTCGGTTTGCCTTCCCCCGATCGAACTTGTGCTCGGGGTGTTTTCCAATCACACAGCCCTTGCAGACTCCCGTGGTTGCCTTGATGACTGGAAGGCCTTCAACCATGGAGTTTTTCTGTAATTGCTGAAAATATTTGAAATTAATATGGCCAAACCTTTCATGCCACAGCCTACTAACCTCATTTCCATGAGTTAGCAAAGTGGTGGGATTTGCATCCGCAACAAAGTGAGAGAACTCATAGGCTTTTGCATGATGATTTGCATGGCCTTTTGCAATGAGTTTCCCGGATGCAATTTCTGTTATCTCCACATCATTTGGGCTGAAAGAGACCCTCTTAGGCATTCCTATATGTGTCATTTAATATACACTAAGGATATTTGCTGCTAGAGATGGTACATACAAAACATTAGAAAAAAAACCATTTTCTAGATTTACAGTACCTTGTCCTTTGGTAATGATGGTGGAGTCATCTCCCAAGTGGATGGGGATGGATTTGCTGGTCTCCAAGGATGAAAAAGAGTCTTTTTCAGCCATCATGTGATTTGAAGCTCCACTGTCAATTAGCAGTGATTTGGACTTCGAAGTGCTTGCCATGAGGGCATGACCTTTCTCATGTTGTGGTTCCCGATCTTGGTGATCTCTCCTCCGAAAGCTCTCCGGAAGATTGATGTGATTCCTCTCAAGGAGAGAGGTTGCTTCATCAAGTTTTTTCTTCATGCAGGCATGTTCAGGGTGAAAACCCTTCCCGCAGTAAGAACACCTGACTCTTTCTTTCCCATTGTGGCCTTTACCTTTGTTCTTCCTTGAGCCGGAAGATTCATCATGCTGCTGATTTTCAAATATAGGCTTTGGAGAATCAAATTTAGTTTTCTTATTTTTCTGCTACTTTCCTTTACCCTCCGTATCTTTGGGCCCTGAGACATGGAGGGCTTGATCACGGGAAGATCGGATGATCCCCATCTGGACATGCTTGTCATCTTCATTAGTTAGGGACTCAATGAAGGCATTGAGTGTAGGCATCTTCCATCCGGGAGTTGTGAGATTCCCCGCACGGAATGTAGAAACAAAAACTGAATACTCAGCCCCAAGTTTGGAGAGGATGGCTAGGATGAGCTGATCATCTTCCTTCTCCACTTTGCATTGCTTCAAGAGAAAAACAGTATGCTTGAACTTTGTAAAGAAATCATTCAGAGTCTCAAAATTGGAAGGTTGGAGAGACATGAGTTCATTTTTGAGTTGATAAACTCTCATGTCATCATGATTTCCAGACAGAGATTCCAATTTGTCCCATATTTGTTTCGGTGTCTTCAGATCCGTAAGATGGAAGAGAAGGTCCTCGGAAATAGAGAGGCACAAGAAACCGAACGCTTCATCCTTTTTGTTCAAGAATCTTGATTTTTCTATGGCTGATCCAGGCTCAACTTCAGTGTCCATGGTGATTCTAAAGAGTCCTTTGGAATATAGCTGAAGCTCCATTTTGCTTTTCCATGTGTGGAAATTGTATGGATTCAACAGAGGTACTGAGGAGGCCATCTGGATATCCTGTAGGGAATGCTTCACCTGTAGAAACCTGAAAATCAAAACAGAAAGGGAAAAATAAGGTCGGACAGCCTGCACATTCTAGGCTTTCATCACACCCAGCATAGTCAATCAAGCAAGCTTGATCAACAAGTTCTTTACTTGGGATATTGAGTGGTAAGCCTTGGCTTCTGGTGCAGTGCTGGAATTTTGAGCTATTGCTCACTTCTCATGGAGAAATCGGTCAAAAATCTTGTTCTTGAGAGATTGATCTTTGTTCCGCCGTAAGCTCTGATACCATATTAATTCTTTCACATGATCTAGGAACTAGGAATCAAAATCATCAAAGAATAATTGACAAATACTCATGAATTGGAAATAACTGGATCCAGAATTGGTATCCTCTCTGTATATTTTATAAACAATAATGGGTTACAATATCCATGCAGAGCAATGGCTTAACTCCATGAAGAATTCGAATACCTAAGGGACAATTTGAATTCAATGAGTGAGTCTAGCTTAACTGACTCTTTGCCATGCAATCTCACTCAGTTAACCACTTGACCAAAACCCTAATTGACTCACCAAACCCTAACTGAAGTTGGAGTGCAATAAATGACTTAATCTCAACTGAAGGAGATCAAACACATGTCATAGAAAACCAACCATCAAGTGCTAGTACTGCATGACTCCAATGAACCCTGATGAGGTTAACTGAAGCTGAACTGACCATCAGAAGTTGGTGGAGGCGCCTTGTTAACTCCAGCTCATTAAATAATAATAAATAATCATTAAATAATATATTTAATGAATGGAGGCACCTTAACTGACTGTAACTGACTTCTTGAACTGAAAGTAACCACCAGTTAGCAATTAGGTGCATTAATGTCACACAGATCACCCCTGGAGTGCTCTAGTTAGCCTCCTTGACTGTAGGAGAAGGATAAGTTAGCCTCCTTGACTGTAGGTAGGCGTGGGAGTGACTGAAATGATGGTAATTAATGCTCCACTGATGTCAATTAAACTTAGGATAGTGGTTTAACTAGGCCAATTTGACCGAAAGAGTGAGTATGATGGTAAATGTCTCCAACATATACTGCCTCCTTGATTGTGCCAGTGTTCATGAGATTTCAGCTCTCGTGACTTGATTCCAGTATATGTCAGATATTTCATCCATCATGGAGATCATGATCCTTTGTATATCTTCATCATGGAGATTCTGATCTATTTATATTGTACATGGCGATGACCACACATGTCATATTGTATCATGCCTATTCATGGCCATAGTACTCTTATGTATCCAGGACGGTTGTATCTACTTGCAGTTATATGCAGAGATTTATCATTGTATTGTACTGATTGGATGGCTGGTTCTTCCACTGGGTTCTTCATCACTTCGCTTTTGGGATGGACTTATACTGTATTTAGGCCATCATATGACCCCTATGATCTCACACATTAGGGGGCATCTGTTACAGCTGATTTTACCACACATGGTGAATCACACTTTTATGGCCTTCCCTGTCCCTCTGCAAACTCCTTAGAACCCATGGACCATTTTTGTACCTTTGATGTTTCCAAGATTATCCCTAAAAACATGCAAAAATTGCCATACGTGACTTTAATTCCCTTTCTTGTGTATATACGTGGATTTGACCCTTAAACCCGCGTACATCGGGATGTGTGCAAAAGGCCAAATTCTTTTGGAGTTTTCCTTGATGTGGATCCAACTCACTTTTCTCTTGGCCTTCCATATGCCTTGAGATCACTCGGATTTGACCTTTCATTACCCCATTAAAGAGCTGTATACAGAACCCTTTGGATACATTGAAGGCATAGGGAATTGAAGAGAAAGAAAACTATAGTCCATTGTTTCCGGAGCTTATACTTGAGTCTGCATCCCTTTGTCCCTTGGAGCACATTCATGTTCTTCCCAAGCTTTCCTTTTGCTTGTGAGCTTTCTATCAAGAGATGGAGGATTGAAGTGGTGGAGGCCCAACTGGGGAACTTAGTATCTCCGGTTCGCAGACGTGCCGACAGAGGTTGTCTCTATTGTAATCTCTGATTTATATTAATAGAAATATATTTTCCTGTCCAATAATGTGTATTTGATTGAATATTTGATCCATGGATGATTTCAAATGCTTATATGTTATTGATTATGTATTCTAGAGTAGGTATAACACAATTATATATAGCATTCTTGTCTTGTTTATTGAATGTTGAGGAAGCAATTAATCAATTCAAGCTAGAGTTGGAAAGCTCAACGGGGATCTACATCAACCGTTCAGAATAAGGTACGAATCAACATCCTTTAGGGTTAGATATTTGGTTGCTCTTGCATATAGGAAAGGATTGGTTTCTGGAGTCAAGCTGCCTGTTGTGGTACCCCAAGCCAGAGGAATTTATCTCCGTAACAACGTTTCATCTGATGAAGATGAAGTGAATAACTTCATGCTTATGGTCATAGACGATTTTGGAAATGAATATACAGGGCGTGACCTGAATGAGGAGGAATCCATGGTTGATATGGAAGGTGAACTTATCAGTGATCTCAAGGAGATTGAAAAGCTTAGATTAAAGAAAAGGAGATAGAAACAATTATTGTTGCAGTATAAAATGAATGGCAAGGAACTAAGTGAAGATATTGCCCTGTTAAAATTGGAACTAGAAAAGGCAAAGAAAATAGAAGATATTCTTAAACAACAATTAACAGAAGGGGAAAATATATGTGAAGCTTTGGAAGAAGAAGTAGTGACATCTAGGAAGGAATTGGAAAATTTTCAATATCTGTACCACCATAACCTATCAAGTATCAAATCCTTAGAAGAATTGAACACCATTCTCAGCAAGCAAAGGTCCCCATGGTTAAAAACAGGTCTTGGTTATGAAGAAGGTTTATGCAGAAATCAATCAGAATGTGAACATACTGTGCAAACAAAAGGAAATGAAGCAAGTACCAGAATCAAAAATTCAGATCAGAATTATCAACAAAGGATAGCTCAGAAACATAGTCGACAAAAGGGAAGACCTCCAAGGTTCAGTTACCAAAATTGTTTCCATGGTTACTGTTATTGTTGCTCTAATTTTGGTCACAAAGATGCAACTATGCATTTAATTTTAAAAATATACAATCAAAGAATAGTCAATTGCTGCAACATAGAACAAGACAGTCAACAAGCAAACAAGAACAACATACAACTCAGTTTACAACTAAGAGAATAACTCATGATAGAAATAACAATTCTTTCGATCTAATGTACAATGAGCCAAAATGTTATGTTTGTCATAACTTTGGACACAAGGCTTCAAACTGTCATCTGAAGGATTACAAAACAGACCCAAGAATGAATTACTCAGTTGAAAGTAATAAAGTTTGGAAGAAGAAAGAAAATAACAAATGTGGCCTATTCCTTTCTACTCAAAAGCAAAAGGCCCCTTGTATATTGACAGTGGACGTTACAAACACATGAGTGGTGATAAAAGTAAGTTTTTGTCTCTAGGTGAAAATAAATCAGGAAATGTAACTTTTTGAAATGGTGCTCGAGGGAATATCAAAGGAAAAGGAATGGTCAAGTTGAGTAATGGAAAAGGGAAATCCCAAGATTTGATGTTTGTAGATGGACCTAAACATAATATTCTTAGTGTCAGTCAGGTTTGTGACAAAGGATGTGAAGTTTTTTTCACTTCTAACTATTGCAAGATAAAGTATGTACCCTCAGGACAGTTGGTTGCAAAAGGTATAAGAACTGAAAACAATGTCTATGTCTTGAAAGAAGAAAAAGAAGAATGACATCTAAGAAAGTGTGATGAAAGCTAGCTTTGGCATAAGAGAGTTGTAAATTTAAAATTTGACCATATAATCAAACTTGTGAACAATGGGGAAGTAAGAGATCTTCCAAAGATATCAAAGCCATATAACTTTGTTTGTAAACCATGACAAATGGGAAAACTGATTCGCACACAGTTTAAATCCAATAACTTCGCATCAACAGACAAACCACTTCAGTTAGTACATATGTATATGTGTGGACCATCAAGAAAAGAAGGCATGTAAGGAGAAATACATTTTGTATTGGTCGTTGATGATTATTTTAGACTTATATGGGTTTCTTTTCTAAAAGAAAAATATGAGGCACTTGAAAAGTTAAAAAAATTTTAAGGCCCTGACTAAGAATCAAATAGGAAAAAGATTGAAGGCAGTAAGATCTGATACAGGAGGAGAGTTTTGTTCAGGAGTCTTCAAGGAGTTTTGTGATAAACATGGAATTAAGAGAGAATAGACTATTCCAGGGACTCCACAGTAGAATGGAGTTGTTGAAAGATAGAATAGGTTAGTAAAATAGATGGAAAGATCAATGATGAATGAAAGAAATATTTCTCATACATAATGGGTAGAGGAAATTCACATTATTGGAGACATTTACCCACCATGCACACTTAATTTGGTAAATTTGGCCTTATTAAACAACTATCCTAAGTTTTATTGACTTAATTGGCATCATAGGAGCATTGTATGACATCAACATGAGCACACCCATGCCTACCTTTAGTCAAGGAGGCCAACTAAGCCTTATCCTTCATTTGGGGAGGCTAACTGGAGCACTCCGGGAGTGATCTGAGTGTCATAAATGCACCTAATTGCTAACTGATGGTTACAATTAGTTAAGTTGAGTGGTGAAGGTGCCTCCATTCATTATATTGATTATTTTATTAATATTTAATGAACTGGAGTCAACAGGGGCGCCTCCAACCACCTCTGATGGCTAGTTTGACTTCAGTTAACCTCATCGGGGTTCATTGGAGTTAATGATGCGCTACTACTTGTTGGTTGGCATCAAGTGACATGTGTCTAAGATACTTTTAGTTAGACTCAGTCATTCATTACACTCTGAATTCAGTTAGGACTCATTTGAGTCAATCGGCACCTGATTAGTTGGTTAACTAGTGTGTTTACTGTGGCTTATAGTCAGTTAAGCTACACCCTCTCATTCAATTTGAATGACCTCCTTGGGAATTAAAATTGTCTTGGCATTCATGCATCTTGCATGATCATTGTATTGTATTATTCATTATTCATTGATTATACAGAGATGCTACTTCCATTGCAGCACCATTTTGCCAGTTTTATGCATATTTATCTGTATTCTTTGTGAGACTGTGTTTTCAGTTCCTATACCATTGTGACAAATTAACATGGTATCAGAGCATAGGTCTCAGGTTCAATTCCCCTGCGCTATGTCGGAGGTGGGGTGTTGGAGTATCGGGTACCTCCACATGGTATAACCGTCGCACCTCTGGGAATATAAAACAAGTGGGATAATTGCCACTCCTAGTGATAGGGCATTGTGCTGGGTTTCAAATTTTCATCAACATCTGCAGGTTTTGGTGTAGCGACAAACCTTACATGGTATCAGATCTCACAGTGGGAGGAAGCTCAGATCTCTCAAAAACAAGGTTTTTGATAGATCTTGCATGAAAAATTGAGCAAAAGCTCAAAATTCCAGCACTGCACCAGAAGCCAAGTCTTGCCACTTAATACCCCGAGTAAAGGAATTTTTTATCAAGATTTCTTGATCAACTATGTTGGGTGTGATGAAAGCCTAAAATGTTCAGGCTATCCGAACTTACAGTGCCCCTTTTGTTGTGATTTGCAGGTTTTAACAAGTGAAAGCATTCGCTCTAGCAATTTGAAATGGCTTCTTCAGTAGAACTCTTGACTCCGTTCAATTTCCATTCATGGAAAGGAGACATGGAGATCCAGCTACGTGCCAGAGGAATCTATAGGGTCACTATGGACACTGAAGAAGAGCCTGCTTCTGTGACAGACAAAGCTAGATTCTTGAACAAGAAAGATGAAGCATTGAGATTCTTGTGCCTCTCTGTTTCTCGGGATCTTCTTTTCCATCTCTCGGGATTGAAGACTCTAAAGGAAATTTGGGACAAATTGGAAACCCTGTATGGAAAATAGGATGATTTGAGAGTATACCAGCTTGAAAATGAGTTGATGTATCTCCATCCTTCCAATTTTGAGACCTTAAATGATTTCTTCACAAAGCTCAAGCACATTGTCTTACTGTTGAAGAAATATATGGTGAGGAATGAGGATGATCAGCTCATCCTTTCCATACTCTCCAAAATTGGATTTGATTATTCGGTGTTTGTCTCTACATTGCATGTGGGGAAGCTCAAAACCCCTGGATGGAAGATTCCTTCACTCAATGCCTTCATTGAGTCCCTAACAAGTGAACATGATAAGCTTGTCCAGATGGGTATCATCAGATCCTCCCATGATCAAGCCCTCTATGTATCAGGGCCCAAAGATCTAAAGGGTAAAGGAAAGCAGCAGAAGAACCCAAAAACCAAATTCGAAGCTCCTAATCCTAAAGTTGAAAACCAGCAGCATGAAGAGCCTTTCGACTCAAAGAACAACAAAAGCAAAGAGCATCAAGGTAAGAAAAAAGTCAAGTGGTCATACTGCAAGAAGGGATTCCACCCTAAACATGCCTGCTTGAAAAAGAAACTTAATGAAGCTACTTCTCTTCTTGAGAAAAATCACATCAATCTTTCGAAAATATTTTGGAGGAGAGATCAGGAAGATCGAGAACCACACCAGGAAAGAGGTCATGCCCTCATGGAAATCACTTCGAAGTACAAATAAATCTTGATAGATTCTGGAGATTTGAACCATATGATGGTTGAAAGAGACTCCTTCTCATATTTGGAGACTGGCAAATCCATTCCCATCCACATGTGATATGACTTATAGGAGGAGCAAGTCGATAAGTCGACTTGAACGAGAGCCGACTTAGTAGATCAGCCGACTAAGTCGGTCGGCCGAATAAACTAGAGATTAGGTCGGCCACCTAAGGTTGTGTCGGTTCACCGAACCGACAGGTAGTTATTTTGTAACTGTTTTGTAATCATATATATTAGGTTGTTGAGCCAGATGAGAACTCAGTTCAGTTCTCTGTGTTGTATGGACTCATTCATGTAATATAATCTGTTAATTCACCTACTTGTTCTTATCTCTTGTCTCTATTTTATATGTATGTTTTAGTATGTATTATTGGTAACCTTATGTGATCTGTGAGATTACAACATTGGTTCCCTTACCGGTAACACATGTCTGAAATGTATACAAACAGATGATATCAAAGCAGGAGATTAAGGACTGGTGGGAACGTAAAGTTGAAAATTATTTGCAAAATTATGCACGAAGGAACAGATTAACAATCGCACAAGCAAAAGAAAGATTCTTCACAGAAACGCATGAGAAGTTTATAGAATCAGTGCCCCAACTTCTGAAGAAACTCCTGGATGAGAAAGCCAAAAGGGACTAACGAACAATAGTTGCTGGAAAAACTGATCCGAGGAGGTAGAACAAACTTGTCAGAGTGGTTCAAGAAAATCGCCAATGAATTCTGTGAGGAGCAAGCGGTCGAAGACATAAATTCGGTGGAAACCATCAAGGAGAAATTTTACACAGACCTCACCGAACAATTTCTGTGCTCCTTATCAACCTTACTGTTCAAATTCTTAATTAAGAAGGGAGTAGGACATATTGTCGAACCTCGTCCATCACTTCACGAACTGCCATCAAACTCTAACTGGGCGAAAAACTAGAAGAAGTGGGAAAAATTCATTGCAGAAAGGGAGTGGGAACACTTCCTAATCAAATAGACCGAACTATCTGGGCTTTCTAAAAGCGTCGGGTAGGCTATGGGGGGGTAGCTGGTCATATGTCAAGATAAAGTGGAGTGGATTCTAGTCGACTAGAAACAGATACCATTCACCAGTAATGAGAAGTCGACCAAAAGGGAAGTCAAGAGAATAGTATCACACAACAGTATGTCAGACATTTAGAAAATAGAGAGGGAAGAGAGACAACAAAGGAGGGAAGCAAGAAGAGAAAGAGCCTTAGCACTGCATAGAGGAAGGAGTCTTAAGGCGACTGACCAAGAAGAGAATCCGCCAAAGTCGGGTCATGACCAACATGAAGAAGGCATGGAACAAGAGGCGTTCCCTATGGAGGAATAATTGTGGATAGAGCAGCCAGAAGCTCTCTAATTAAGAGCTCCCCATGAAGGAACAACCCTCTCTTTGTTGAATCCGCATACCTAGATACAGACTATTGTCGAAGAGGACCTCCGACTACGAGCTGGTGACTTTGGTATATGGTGTCGACTAGATGACGAGACATACACTGGATGACACCTCATTATCCGTCAACCAGAAGAAGGAAATTGGGTTACCTTTCAAGCGGTACCCTCCAACCGAAGTATCCACATACTCTTACCGACACATGAAGGAGCCCCCCCCCCCCCCCTCCAAATACAACTTTGGAAGACATAGAACATTCAGAACTGTGGACAAATAGTTGCAGTGGGCCATCAACAGCAGAAGTCGACATCAACCGACTACCAATCGAAGACGAATCGAAAACCAACGAAATTTCCATCAACCATAGTCCCACAGAGACAAATAAACCAATAACCCCACCACCCTCACCCCCATCCCCACCTCCACCACCGCCACCTCCCGAGAGTAGTGACAGTGATTCCAACATGGGTCATGGATCAGCTCACATTCCTCTATATGAAAGGGATGAGGACCCCAGATGACACTGGTTCGTCTGTGAGTCGACTTGGGAGGCCAACCAAGTTACAGACGAAGATAGACAAATGGCACAGTTCACCAGTGCCTTGAGGAAAATGGCATTGACTTGGTATATGACCTTTTTGAAAAGACAACCTAGAGCAACCAAAGCCGAGATCAAGGTGCAATTTCTATCATTTTTCAAAACTCCAGATGCCAAACACCTGGCAGCGAAAAAACTAAAAACAACATCACAAAAGCCAGGGGAAACTGTCTGTGACTATGATAAGCATTGGAAACACCTTCTAAGCCAACTGGAGTATGTTATAGATGAACAATTACTAATCCAGTGGTTTCTTGCAGGGTTATCCCAGAAATTTCGCCGACACATCAGTCTAGAAACATTCAAATCTTACAAATATGCGCTCACAAAAGCTCTTCAAGTGGAGATGGATGAAGACATACCCACTTACTCCACTGATCATAGATTAGAAGAATAGCTGGAGAGTGTACAGAAGTCTTTAAAGGAGTTAAACCTCAAAAATCAGGAGATCTGGTGCACCAAATGCTCGACAGCCGGACACTCCAAAGTCAATTGTCGACAAGAATACAGCCGACAGGACGTTCGATTCGTACAGAGGAAATATTTTTGAGAATTTTCCATGCGCACGGGGACCACTCGAAAAAATACTGCCCGTTCAACATGAAGAACGGCAAGGAATTTTGGTGTGCAATCTACGAAACCAAAAATCATAACACAGCCGATTGTCATTTGAACCTGAAGAACCGACAAAATTATCAAGCAGTCTACCAAACCAACGCAGTTGCGTAACATAATGAGCAAAACAATTTACCAAACGATCAGAATGGTCAGAGATATGAAGGTCGGAGATACGAGCGCTGGTATCAAAATCAACGTGGAGGCTACAGAGGAAGAGTTCGATTCCCTGTGAAACACGACAACCAACCGCGTCGACCCATCCAGTGCTTTACATGTTATAAGAAGGGACATTGGTATGCAGACTGTCCATATAAAGACAGAACTGACCTCAAATTTTGTACTCATTGTGGAGTAGGGGATCACTCACTAGAGGATTTCCCTACCATGTTGGAAAAAATAAATACAAAGAAAAATGTTAATGTCTTGTCGTGTGTGCAAAAAAATGATGTAATAAACACAAAAAATGTGCATATTGTAACTCGACAAGGAACAAAAATAGGAAGTGATAACCCAAGAATCAGTAAAATAAAAGAGAAAAATGTCTACCCTGACCCACTTAAAGAAAAACAAACAGACAAAGAAGCAACCAATGTATTCAAAGAATTTGCACGACAAGAACAAGCTCATGACACGTGACATCACACAATAAATGAATTAATACAGCTCGTATAAAAAGACGACTCGGTATCTTAGTTCATCAATTTTCTATATGAAATAAAATGTAACAACTCTGGAAAAAAAAACAAAGAACATCTGCAGCTTAAATAAAAAAGATAAAGGGGAAGCTGACCCACTTGTCAACCTGGAAATCGAAGGATACCATGTCTGACAAGTAGTTCTCGAATTTGGATCACAAGTAGAAATCATGACTTGTGACACTTGGGAACAAATGGGAAGACCTTGACTACATGAGTCAGACATATACCTGAAACTAGCCGACCAGGGCTTAATTGAACCTATTGGTGTCTGGAAAAATGTTGACACAACTATAAAAGGAATCTCGACCAAAGTCGACTTTGAAATCATTGACCCTAAGGAAGGATCCAGTTCCTTCCCAGCGTTAGTAGGTAGACCTTGGGATAGAAAGATGAAAGCATCGATATCCCTAGATAAAGAGAGAATCAAATTAAAAGGAAACGGACAAAAGGTCATTATACCTATTCACCCATCTCAAGGAGAACCTTGGACTAAACCTATCGATGACAAATTCGACATCCGACAACTCTACCAGATTCAAAACAATGTAGATTATACAGAACCGAATATCCACAGAGAACTTAATTTACCCAACCAAGACTCAGTTGGTTATAGTTCAGACGCAGAATTATATGATTGAGAGATTGAGAACTATGAAAAACAAGCAAGAGGGTGTTGGACTATTCAGAAAGTGCAGAAAAATCCCACCCAACAGTGCTTCATAGTAACCTTTGAGAAGAAAATTAGGGAATACCCTACCTTACAACCTAACAATGTAAATACTATACAAATACCAAGATACAAGGAAAGGGAATCACCAGTCATGCATGTAGAACAAGTTTCCAAAAATATTGGTGAAAATGGCTGACTTCAAAGCCTAGTAGAAACTTTTACAAGACAAGTTGTTGGATGGTGGGATACCCATCAGACAAGACTGCAGACCTGGAAAACAGCTTCGACTTACTTTGTTGAAAGGTTTGGAGGAAATAAGTTAACCAAACAAGCTCAGATACCTATATTCACTCAAGGATAGAACCCAGAAGATCATATTAGGACATGTGAAAAAGAGTGGAGAAGACTTGGATACAAGGATGAACGAGCAGGGCCACAGTTATTCCAATCAACCCTCGTCGACTTAGCAAACAAATGGTATAAAATGGAAGAATCTAGAGGTGAAACATTCTTATGGCATGAACTCAGAGAAAATTTCATTAAAGATTTCAATTTTATACCACAAAATGAAAACTTGGTCGAAACAGCAAATTAGATTAAAGAATTTATCCAGCCGACCGAAAACAAACCCTTAAAATATAACCGACAGCCAATGAAATGCAACAATATACAAACGAGGGAAAAACGACAGTCAACAAGACTACAGTTAGAAAATGAAAACACAGAAGGGAAATATTTAGATGGAAATCAAACCATGTTGAAACGACCAAACCTATTTGTACAATCCTTAAAGTAGAAACAACCGACAAACAGGATATCAACAGAATGACTGCAGCTAACTTCCTTGCCACATTCTCACAATTTAAAGAAGGAAGTCGACCAATCAATGAAGCCAAATCACCAAAGTGGCTAGATGCTAAAGTCAAAACTAGAGAATTCGACATCTCAAATGATGATCGACCAAAAATGGCAAATATTGGTGACTACTGGAGTGAAGAGCAGACCACAGAAATAGTGAACTTATTAAAAGAGTTCCAAGATGTATTTGCTAGAGATTATAAATACCTCAAAGGCTTAGTCCATGAAATGGGAGAAATGAAGATTGATACTAAACCTGACGTTCGACTTGTGAAGAAAAGGCCATATAAACTAGCTCACAAATACAAAGAGATAGTCAAAAAGAAAATTGATAACATGCTTGCAGATGGCTTCATATATCCTATTGATCAATCCAAATGGGCAATTCCAATGGTTGTACAGCCTAAGAAACATGATCCGACCAAACTAAGAATTTGTGTCGAATTCAGGGAACTAAATAAAGTGACACTGACAGACCCATTTCCAACTCCTTATGCAGATGAAATCTTAAACGAGGTTGCAGGACATGAATGCTACTCATTTACAGATGGATTCTTAGGTTATAACCAAGTTCCAATAGCTAAAAAAGACCAGAAGAAGACAACCTTTGTGTGTGAATTTGGCTCATTTGCTTACAAGGTTATGCCTTTTGGATTAAAAAATGCACCTGCAGTATTTTCTAGAATTGTTGTCAAAACATTTCAGGAATACATTTACAAGACCATGGCAGTATACTTTAATGATTGGACAATATAATCCATGTTAAAGGATCATTTCGAATGGCTCAAACTTATGTCCACCATCTCCACCACCACCCCCACCCCCTGACTCAAAGCAAGCCCCACCACAACCATCAGCACCAACTGCGACCACTTCTGCACCCCTTGCATCTACCCAACCAGAGGTAGCAGTCGTACCACCTCCCCAACCAGAGAAACCATCAACCACTATCCCACAAACCAAATATCCTGACTCAACTTTTGCAGGTACACAGGTGCCGACACAAGCAGAGAAAGAAAATCATAAGAAGAGGAAGGAGAAATAGAAGAAGGAGCATCATGTATAGCCATCAAGGGTTCATATCAAATTGAAAGATGCAACTTCACTGACCGACGCAGAGCTAGGAAAAATCCTCAAGACCCTAGCAGACTAAGCAAAGACGAGGAGCGAGCAAAGATGTAAGGAACTCGACGACAAGGTCGCAGAACAAGTCGAGTTCCTCAACAAATGTAGGAACCTGGCCCATTCAATCATGCTAGACCCTGTAGAAGTCAACACAGAAAAACCGCTCGAAAGCGCATATCAGTTATTTGAAACCATGGCATCGGCCCTCAAAGCACAGATTCAGGAAACAAAGGAAGAACAAAAAGAAGAAACTGCCCGACTCCTAATGGCATAGCACACCGCCTTTTCTGAAGCTTATAAAGTGCTGCAAGATCACATGGAGGATTTTGTCATAACTGAAAAAATACATAGAGACTAGCCTGCTTACTATGGGAAAGTCTATCAGCAAACTCGACAGACCCAACAAGGGATCCAAGCATTGGAAAGTAGGAAAACCACTAAGGAAGCACTAAGGAACACAATAGAAGAACAAATAGTGCTTGAAACATCCAAGCTGCAGAGACTTGAGAGGGAAGCACATCAGTGGGTGCAGCAAGCTATCCCCAATTTAGAAAAAGTTGACATCATCTGTCCGTAGATGAAATGACTTATCGAGACTGCAGAGGAGAAGGACCAGTTTATGGGTCCTGACATGGAGAGAATAGTAGAAGTCTCCATTTCAGAAAAGATGTCGATCCTATCAATCCTGACCACACTTACCATCGACATCTAGAAGATTTTGCAAAGTTGGACAGATTTCCAACTTCACCTCACAGTAACAGCCCCAGCCATTGTCGAAGTCTGTGTACAGAAATGATCGACCATCAGACTTCACAGCCCATGAAGACCAGGCACATCACAGTAACTATTGAGACCAGAAGAATTTGTGTACCTCCCTATTTCTTCGGGATGAAGAAATGTTTTGTTCGTGGGGGATATGTAGGAGGAGCAAGTCGATAAGTCGACTTGAACGAGAGTCGACTTAGTCGATCAGCCAACTAAGTCAGTCGGCCAACTAAACTAGAGATTAGGTCAGCCACCTAAGGTCGTGTCGGTTCACCGAACCGACAGGTAGTTATTTTGTAATTGTTTTGTAATCATATATATTAGGCTATTGAGCCAGATGAGAACTCAGTTCAATTCTCTATGTTGTATGAACTCATTCATGTAATATAATCTGTTAATTCACCTACTTGTTCTTATCTCTTGTCTCTATTTTATATGTATGTTTTAGTATGTATTATTGGTAACCTTATGTGATCTGTGAGATTACAACATGACTCCACAATCATATTCGAAGGACAAGGTACTGTAGATCTTGAGCATGTTTATTTTTCCAATGTTATGTATGTACCATCTCTTGCATCAAACCTCCTAAGTGTTTATCAAATGACACATACGGGAGTGCCCAAGAGAGTCTCCTTTATCCCGGATGATGTAGAGATCACAGAACTTGCATCTGGAAAACTTGTAGCAAAAGGCCTTGCAAACCATCATGCAAAAACCTACGAGTTCTCCCATTTTGTGGCGGGTGTAAAGCCCACTGCATTGCTAACTCATAGAAATGAAGTTAGTAGAATGTGGCAAGAGAGGTTCAGCCATCAAAATTCAAATACTTGCAGCAATTACAGAATAATTCTATGGTTGAAGGCCTCTCGGTCATCAAAGCTACCACTGGAATTTGCAAGGGATGTGTTGTTGGAAAGCAACCTGAGCATAAGTTCAATCGGGGAAAGGCAAGCCGAGCATCATATATCTTGGGACTGATACATTATGATATCACCGGTCCCATGCCTATCACATCCATGAATGGATCAATGTATTTTCTGACTTTCATTGATCTCTTTTCCAGATACACATGGGTCTTTTTTATCAAAAAGAAGTTGGAATTCTTGGAAACATTCACTGAATTGAAGGCCTTGATTGAGAATGCATCTGGAAAAAAGATCAAGATTTTAAGATATGATAATGGTGGAGAGTATGTCAGTAATGATTTACTGCATATATGTTCCCAAAGTGGTATTCATATCCAGCATTCAGTCCCCTACACTCTGCAGCAGAACGGTGTAGCGGAGAGGAAGAATCGATCTCTCAAGGAGATGACCACCTGTATGTTGGAATCAAAGAAGTTGGCTGCAAATTTGTGGGCTGAAGCCATGCATTCTACAGCATATATTTATAACAGATTTCCACACTCATCCTTGAAATGGAATACCCCTTTCGAAGCATACTTCGGACACAAGCCGGATGTGTCGAACCTGCAGGTGTTTGGGTCCACTGCATGTGCCTGAATTCCACTTGATAAAAGGATGGATTTGCAACCGCAAAGCATAGAATGTATGTTTATTTGATATCCTGATGAATCAAAAGGTTTCAATCTGTTGGATATCAAAACAAAACAGATCATCATTGAAAGGAGTGTCAAGTTCGATGAGCCTCTTCAGGAGATAGAACTAGTGAAGGAGAAAACTGCTAAATTTCCTTCCTATTCTACTGAATATTTGGATGAGTAATTGGGTGTGATGACCCTGATTTGGATCCTCTGATTTCTGATATCACTGTATATCAAACATCAGATTCTAAATCAGAACCTAAAGTACAAAATCATCTCCCAACTTGGGCCCGACAAACACTCTCCTCCGCGGGAGATAACATTGGAAATCCGGATGATCCAAGGAGAACCTGGCTTGATTTCCAAAGAGAAGGTAATCCGCTCTCTTGTCATGATTATTTGCTGTTTGAATATTGTTATTTGATGATAATTTCATACCCTAATTCTTACTACCATTCTCAGAAGGATCCGATATGGCAAGTTTCCATGGATGAAGAGATGAATTCTCTTCAGAAAAACACCACTTGGGAGCTAGTTTCTCTTCCTCCGAGGAGGAAAATTGTTGAATGCAAGTGGGTGTTTTGGAATAAGGTTGCTACTAATGGAAGCACCTGAAAATATAAGGCAATGATGGTAGCAAAAGTTTTCTTGCAGGTCCAAGGTGTGGACTACCATGAGACTTTTGCACTGGTTGCAAAAATGGACTCCATCCACCTAGTTTTGGCAATTTCAGCATCTAAGCACTGGGAAGTGCATCATATGGATCTTAAGTATTCCTTTATGCATAGAGATATTCATGAGGAGATATACATGAAGCAGCCTAAGGGCTACTTTCTGATCCATCTTTGGTTTGCAAGCTAAAGAAGTCACTATGCGGGTTAAAACGGGCCCCAAGAGAGTGGTATTCCAAGATGGATGCCTTCCTTCTCTCGCAAAACTTCCAAAGGTGTAAATCAGATCCAAATGTGTATATACAGTAGTATTATGGTCATTTGATTATTATCACTTTATATGTTGATGACTTACTTATTACAGGTAGCACAGTTACTTCTATTTCAGTCATCAAAAGTGCTCTCCACAATGCATTTGAAATGAGTGAATTGGGGCTCTTGTAGCAATTTCAGGGGCTCGAAATTGAGCAAAATTTTGATGGGATAATGGTCACTCAGTCCAAATACATATAAAAAATATTATTCAAGTTTAACAAGGCTGAATGTAGGGCTTCTCCATTCCCTTTCCTTTCAGGGATCAGCCTTGAAGAAGGAAAAAGCACACCTCCCATGGACTGCACTATTTATCGACAGCTGATAGATAGATTGCTCTAATTGACTCACTCTCGGCCTGAGATCTGTTATGTTGTGAATGCTATGTCAAGACACATGCATCAGCTTCATGATATTCATTGGAAGGTATCCAAGAGGATCCTCCAGTATATTCAAGGAACTAGGACCTACAGCATTCACTATGCTACAGAATCCGAGCTAGAGCTGGTTGGTGTTGCACATGAAAATCTCACATTGCCTAGTCATCCTTTAGATGACTTTCTTGTTTCCTATCAACCTCCCAAAAATCCTGATCTAGATCACCTTGGCCATTTTTTTCCCTGACCTATAAGCAATGGCACTCTTATAACTTTTCACAGAGCGTCGTCGACTCCTCCATCAGTTGAGCAAAAAGTGTCGTTAGCCCTTTGCAGTGGGAAAAATCCTAGATCGGGGCTCTGTCTAGTTTACCAAAACTGTCGATGGTCACTTAAAGGGGAAAAATAAGTTTCTAGAAGATTCTGTATGGAATCCTTCGTGGAATTAGTTCCTGCATGTCTAGGGGAGGTGGCATTCGCCTCCCTCACCTATAGGGATCTCATCCTATCCTTTTTTCAAGTCATCCTATGGATTCTTGGCCTATAAATGAAGCTTCTATGAAGAGAGTGGGGGAGGAAAAAAAAAGCATCCTTATGCTACTAGTTTGAAGTGTGAATAGAGGAAAAGTAGAGGTATCTTGTAGCTGGAGAGGTCTTTGTAGGATTTTGTAGACATTTGTTGAGACAGAAGCTGTCAACATCAAGGCTTTTGGTTGTACTTCTTCTCATCCATTATTAATACAAAAACATTTCCCTTTCCTATATTTGATTATTGTGTTTGTAATTAAATATTATTGGACTCCTTGATCACCAATATGGATTGTTGATTATCATGATGCTCTCATCTTTTCGTTTGTCTTGTGATCCATCTTGCAGGTTTTGAATCATCTCAAGGACATTCCGGAGAGAAGATAAACAAATCTACGGTTGAGGTATATGATGTGTCATGTTAATTAATTTGACTATTCAAGGGAAGGATATGTGGCTATTATTTTTTTTTCTGTAGTTGTGTTTTGCATTACAGAGGAACAAGCAGTGTCAGCACTGGTTGAGAATTCCTACTAACAAAATTGGTGACTCCACTGGGGAGGGTAAATTTGATTAGATCTGGGGAAGATCCAGTCAGATCCAGTGCACATCCAGTTAGATCCTTCATGGAATTAGTTCCTGCATGTCTGGGGGAGGTGGCATTCAACTCCCTCACCTATAGGAATCTCATCCTATCCTTTTTTCAAGTCATCCTATGGATTCTTGGCCTATAAATGAACCTTCTATGAAAAGAGTGGGGGAGGCCAGAAAAAGCATCCGTATGATACTAGTTTGAAGTTTGAATAGAATAAAAGTAGAGGTAGCTTGTAGCTCGAGAGGTCTTCATAGGAGTTTGTAGACATTTGTTGAGACAGAAGCTGTCAACATCAAGGCTTTTGGTTGTACTTCTTCTCATCCATTATTAATACAAAAACATTTCCCTTTCCTATATTTGATTATTGTGTTTTTAATTAAATATTATTGGACTCATTGATCACCAGTATGGATAGTTTATTATCATGATGCTCTTTCTTTTCATTTGTCTTGTGATCCATCTTGCAGGTATTGAATCATCTCAATGACTTTCCGGAGAGAAGATAAATAAATCTACAGTTGGGGTATATGATGTGTCATGTTAATTAATTTTAATATTCAAGGGAAGGATATGTGGCTGTGATTTTTTGTTCTGTAGTTGTGTTTTGCATTACAGAGGAACAAGCAGTGTCAGCACTGGTTGAGAATTCCTAATAACAAAATTGGTGACTCCGCTGAGGAGGGTAAAATCAATCAGATATGGGGAAGATCCAGTTAGATCTAATGCAAATCCAGTCAGATCTACAACTCTTTGGTAACCATTCCACCAGTGAAGGTTTTTTTTCTCTCTACTCTTTGTTGTTTCAATCTGCAAGGTAAGCTACTCATTTCATTTTATTTATGATAATTATCCTCGGTTCTAGATTATAGTTTTTACTATTCTCTGGGTAATTGATTTTTTTATTGTTTTTAGTTCAATTGAGACTTTTTTGTTTCTCCTGCAGTTCTGAATTTTTAGCATACTATCTGGACGATGCGCCTCTATGTGGTTGACAGAGCATCAATCTTCGTTCAGGGTTCCTTTTACCTTGACTAACAGAGCGCCACCCTCCTTCCAGGTTGCTTCTTCCTTCAATTAACAGAGTGTCATCCATCATCCAGGGTGATTTTCCTTTCAATTGACAGAGCGTCGTAGGCACCTGTGTCCTGAATTCCGAGCGTGCAGATTCGAATTTTGAGGTAGGCTTCAAAAACTCCTTGTAAAAAATTTTATTTCGCTTGTTTAGAAATTTTTTATCTCTCTGAAAATCCTATGTGGTTTGTTTGCTTCTTTGAAATTTTGTTTTGTTATTTGCATCTGCCTACTGTTTGAGAGTACTTTGTGAACCTGATTCTATTTTGATCTCAGTTCCAAAGGCTTGATCTTTTTCATTCTTATAGGGGAAAATGGTAGATAGTTTCAGTTTTGGTTTTAACTAAATATCGGGAAACTTTTGCTTTTGAAAAGAAAATCATAACCTCTTTTAAATCAATTCATTTTAGACTGCTTTGAGTGCCTCATATTTTCCATAAAAATACAAAAAATAACCATTTTAGTTTCTTCTTGTTTATGCTTTAGAATTTGTCATTTTTTTGCATAAACAGATTAGAAGAAATAGATTTTTTGACATTGTAGCAAAGATAGTTTGCATGCACACTAGAGGCTTAGTTTCTTTGTCAAAATTTTCAGAAATCTTCTGAGTGCTTGTTGAAAAAAAATTGTGTTTGAAAAAACTTCATTTTCTTGCATTTCTCGATTCAAGTTTGTGTTGTTGAAATAGAATTATTTTAAGGTTCTTGTAAAAAGAAAAAGAGAAAATTTTCTCCTTACCCTAAGTATTTTTCATCGAAAGTCAATGAAGTGTTTTCTGTTGCATATAGAGTTAATCTGCATTATTGGAGACAGCATTCACCTAATTGTCAAGATAAAATCAATGGTAGATTTAGGTTAAAATTTGTATAGAAAGTTGAGTGATAGGCTAGAGACATGTTCAGACGTCGTTAAGCGTAGGAGCTGTCGTTATTTGTCCGCACTACATCCCGGGACTCGCATGGTTCTTCCACGTACCGTCGGTATATAGAAACGGTCTTTCACGTTCCCTTGAGGTATATCGAAAGGTTCTTTCACGTACTCAATTGTATATAGGAAGGCCCTTTGTGAACGGTTGTGCATTAGACAGCACTACTACCGATTTGAGCTCCCACGTACCTTGTCTATATTGGGAGACCCCACTAGGATACCCTATCCAAACGGAGTTAAACTTTTGGTCGTCTTGGATTTACGAGCGAAGCTTGTAAGTCTTGATAATCCTAGTGAGAAACTGGACTTTGAACCCCTCTTATCATTTAAGACTACTTGTGACCTTTAGCTCTGTATAGGTGTTTTTGTGTGATTTTTCCTTCTTCTTTGACCTAGGTTAGAAGACTTCCAGCCACCACCATGGCTGAGCACCTTGCACGGTGTCAATCCCGTAAGTTGCAGGGTTTACCTCCTGACTCTCCTCCAGCCGTGGAAGGGGAAGAAGGGGTAACCGTGGAGATACCAGCTTCAATTGAGGATCATATGGAACTTACTCCACCTAGAGGAAATTTCTCTACTCATGCTAGTCCTTTAGTCCAATTTCCTCCTACAACCGATGTTTCTGTACATCTGTAATGGGAAGGCCATGGCAATACTTCTTCCCCACCCTATTATGGTCCGAATGGTCCTTTTTGGAGGACTTCTATGGGCCAAGCTATTGCTGAATTCAGGGTTATTAGACCTTCACCAGGAAATCCTCCCTTGGAAGAGGAGGAATAGAGAAGAATTAATGCATCTCTCGATCGAGCTCGTAACTTTTCAGAGAGAGTAGAAATAATTATTCCTCCACCTGTGTCCCATCATGAAACTTTACCGACATGATTACCCTGTAATACAGACCCTTGTCCTGAAGCTGAAATTAAACCTTCTTCTTATGGCCACCCAACTTACGGTGAGACTTCTCATAACCCATGGCCTGAATGATATCGTTCACTAGCTCAAGTGTTAGGACCTATTAAAGAATTTTTGTTTCAATGTAATCCAAGTCTAAACCACAACCCTACAGTGTCGCATCCTGGACCTATTACTATACCTTCCATACCTGTAATGGTTGGGGGGAAATCCTCAAATCAAGCCATGTTAGTAAACTCTAACACTGGGGGAAACCCCCGGTACGAGTTACGTTACCTGTCAATGGAACTATGCCTAGTTTAGGACAAGTTGCAACTGTAACACAACCTGCAATAGCTATACCCCCCACCAATACCCATGTTGTTCCCCCCTCATCTAGTACAAGCCAACCCTTAGGGACACAACCTGTCAACAATACGGCTTCTTGGGGATATACTTATCCAGGAACTCAATATCCTATGGTTAGTCAAGTTTACCAAAAACCACCTCTTGCGGCTATTTATCCTGGAATCCCTTACCCTGAAAATTCTTTTGCAACTTGGGGATAACCAAATTGGCCAAATATCCTGTCATATGGAGGGAATTTTGTTAATACTGCCAGAGGATACAGTGGACCTCCCCCCGGAGGACCACCGCGAGGACTTGGAGGACCTGGTGGACCATTTGGTGGACCACCACCACCACCTGGTGGAGGAGGACCACCACCACCACCTGGCGGAGGAGGACCACCACCACCTCCTGGAAGAGGAGGACCATCACCACCATCTGGAGGAGGAGGACCACCACCATGACCTAGCGGAGGCGCACCCCCACCACCACCAGGAGGAGGAGGACCACCACCACCTTTTGGAGGACCCCCCTCCCTCAAGGGGCCCACCTCCCCATATAAATTCTAGAAACCAACAAGCTTCAGGGGAATCATCTATACCCATCTATCAATCCGCATACAGTCCTACTAGTCAACAAATTCCCTATCAGTATTACCTGTATCCGCAACCAAATCAACAACTACCATTTATGGCCACTTTAGATTTTCCAAACTTGTCAAGATTGATAAATGACCCAATTCATCATGACCCCTCCTGGCCCGCCATTCCTGTAAAGCTACCTTCTGATATACCTAAGTTGGATGGTGAACCCGGTGAAGATCCAAAAAACTACATGATGACATTTCGCTTGTGGTGTTCATCCAATTCTTTGATGGACGGTTCAATCCGTCTACACCTTTTTCAAAGAACCCTCATTGGTATTGCTGCAAAGTGGTACATCAAATTACCACAACACTCTTTTTGGGATTTTAATTCCCTAGCAACGGCCTTTTTGACACACTTTCAACTTCCAATCCGATATGAAACAGGTACAGACCTTTTAACCTCACTTCGCCAAACCACATCTACCCATATCTCCGATCATATTCATGAATGGAGAAGAATACGAAGGTTGATTAAAGCCCCTATTCCTGATCAGTTGCTAGCTGATTGGTTTTCAAAGTCTTTACTACCACATATTGCTAGAGATGTCTCCATGGGAGACGCTGTGACTGAGGAGCAAGCTATTAGTGCCCATACTCAACACCTAGACTTGGTTTATTCCTAGTCAGGTACTTTGTATGACCTAATTCCCCATGCTCCTTGACCTACAACTTATCCATCTAGACCTACAACTAAACCACCTGCTAATGGCATACTTGGTTCAGTTCAGACACAAACAGCGGCTTAATCCTCTAAGAAAAAAATCGCCACTCCATCCAATCAATAAGCACCACCTGCCAAAACTGCACCTCTCCTATTGCTTCCACTGAAGTAAATGCAGTTCAATCCACTTAATCTTTAGGCAGAAAGAAAAAAGGGAAAAATAAATCTAAAACACCTGACAACCAGCAGGAAGGAAATAAAACACAGAATATGGATAATGATTCAAAAGGAAAGAGAAAGGTGAAGTACCCTTTTTTAACCTACAGAGGTGATCATTTTCCAAAAGAATGTACTTGTTGTGAGGAAGTGGGTAAGCTTTTAAAAGCTTCACCCACCCCTGTTGTTTTAAAAGATCCTTTCCCTTCCCAACAACAGTTAATTGATCATAAGTCCTTGAACGAGACTTCTTCATCCACTGATGAAGTTCATATGATGTCTAGAGAAACATTGAACTTGAAAACAAGAGCACATAGTTATGACCCTCCTCCAAAAAATAAACCTAATTAAATTCCATCTCAAAAACCCTCAACTTCCACACCTCCTACTAATAATGGTATTCATATTGAAAAACCTATACCTGAAGCAATTTTCCGTCCACAAAAGGGCACTCTACGTAAGTCCATAATCAATCCTAACACTCGTGCCGCCCAATACCATAATATTGTTGAAGATTTATCCCAGACACCCTGTGCTATGTTGGCTTTAGAGATACTCCAAACCTGCCCAACTCAACGAAAAAATTTGCTTACTGCCCTTGGAGCTATGGATCCCAAGAATAGTAATATCATCACTTTCAAACTGTATGATTTCAAGACAAGACTTTCACATCAGTTAGCTTTCCAGATCACTACAAATATTGCTGGAAAGACTATCCATCATACCATTTTGGACGAGGGTGCCTCTACATCAGTTATGTCTTTATCTTGTTGGAGAGCCATTGGATCTCTGAAAATCAACCGTTCACCTACCACTCTTAGGGATTTTGATGGTCACGACTTTCAACCCTATGGATTACTACCTGTCATCCATCTAGAACTGGGGGGAAGTCAGTATCCATTCATATCGAAGTCATTGATGCTCCATTCAATTACAATTTACTCCTAGGTCGTAACTGGTTTTATGCTATGCAATCTGTAGCATCGACCATTTTTCGGGTCGTCCAGTTCCCATTCCAAGGAAAGATTGTTATTGTTGACCAGTTAGACTTCATCACACCTAGTGCCATTACAAATGATGCAAACAACATTCCTCTCTTGAACACCCCACAATATCAAGACATCGGAGTAGGCCTCATCAAATATTCTTCACTTATGGGAGTTTTTCCTTCCTCCGACCCTCCTCTTGCTTCGCGAACTGCATCCATTAATATGATTTCTAGCTCTCGTACAGACAAAGGAAAAGCAATTGCTGATGAATCCTCATCCTTTTCCCCTTTCGAAGAGATGTACAATGCAATCCAAGCTACCAATGATCCGAACATCAATGATCATTTCTTGGTGGCCTCATACCATTATCACATGCCATATTGGCTCGAACACCCCTCCCCATCTCGGGATTACCTTTCACACACACTTCCTACAAATGAGTATATCATGGAAGTTATGTCGTTAGATGAGATGCCTTGGGAATATTATCATCACAGATCTTCTTTCCTTTCCCCTTTCCATATGGTAGAAAACCACTTTGCCTCCATGGTTTCATCTGATATAGTCCTCAACCCTCAGTCTTCGATCCTCACTCGTAGTGTTGATTTTGAAGGTAATTTATGCAACATTACCAAGACTATACTTGTTGACATATCCATGAAACCGAGTGTTTCTGAGAACATTTCCATAGGAAAGAACTCTTCCTGTGAAGAAATCCAAACATACACAACTCTTTTCAAAGAATTTCGAGATGTCTTCGCATGGGCATATGAAGAAATTCCTGGGATTGATCCCTCTACTGTTGTCCATGAAATCAAAACGTATCTTGATGCTAATCCTGTACACTAGAAACTATGACAGGTTCATCCTCGAAAAGTAGACACTATAAAAGAAGAAGTTGAAAAACTTCTGAAAGCTGGTTTCATTTACCCCGTACCACTAACTAAATGGGTGTCCAACATAGTCCCTGTGAATAAAAAGCAGGGTAATATTAGGGTTTGTATAGATTTTAGGGACCTGAATCGAGCTTGTCCAAAAGACAACTTTCCCACTCCCTATATCGATCAAATAATCGATAACCGTGCCAAAAGCGTCATTTTCTCCTTTATGGATGGCTTTTTCGACTATAATTAGATTGAGATTTTCCCGTCCGATCAACACAAGATGGCATTCATTTTCCCTTGGGGTACTTTTGCTTATCGTAAACTACCTTTTGGTTTAAAAAATGTTGGCGTGACATTCCAACATGCCATGTCATATGCTTTTCATGACATTAAACATGTTGTGGAACCCTATCTAGACGACCTGCCTACCCATTCTAAGTAGCGGGATATCCATGTCGATCATCTGAGAGCTGTATTTCTTCGATGTCGTCATTTTAAAATTCGTCTAAACCCCCATAAATGTGTTTTTTGTGTCGAAGCTGGCCGGATTCTTGGTTTTATTGTTTCTAAAGATGGCATCCATATCGATCCTTTGAAAATTGAGGCTATCTTGGCCCTGCCTACTCCCACGAATGTTACTGAACTCCAAAGTTTTCCAGGGAAGGCAAACTTTCTGCATCATTCTGTCTATAATTATGCAAAGAGGACACATGGTTTCATGAGGTTGGTCAAGAAAGATACTCCTTTCATTTGGGATGATTTCACGCAGTGCGCATTTGATAATCTTAAACATGCACTTACCCATGCACCTGTGTTGCAACCACCCAACTATGCCAAGGATTATTGCTTGTACGTGGCTACATCCTTGTCTATGACAGGCATGGTCCTCGTTCAAACAGATGAACATGACCAAGAAAATGTGATTTATTATGCAAGTAAGAGTCTTTTGGATTCTGAAACCCGATACTCACATGTGGAGAAACTTGCTCTAGCCATAGTCATTGCAATCCAGAATTTTCGTCATTACATTTTGCTCCGCACCACCACTGTCTATGCTGATTCCAACCCCATGTACTATGTTCTTACCCGTCAAGTGCTTGGGGGAAAATACTCATGCTGGATCGTCATTCTCCAGGAATTTGAGTTGGAATTCACTAAGAGCACTTTGAAGAAATCTCTTGTCTTTGCAGAGCTTATGTGTGACCTTCCCCGTACTACGGAGGATATGGAGCCCTTTGATTCCCTACCCAATGAATCATTGTTTCTCATTACTATGACCAATCCATGGTATGGGGACATCATTTTGTACCTCCAAACCTTACGATACCAGCCTACCGCCTCCCGAGATGAACGTCGTCGTGTGTGCCACCAGGATAAAATTTACCTTATCTTGAATGATACTTTATACCGTCATGGTGTTGATTATATCCTACGTCGTTTCCTTACACATGAAGAGGCTGAGATCATCCTTAATGATTGCCATGCTAGAGCTTATGGCGGTCATCTTTCTGGGTTGGCTACTACCCAGAAAATCCTACGTGTCAGGTACTTTTGGCCTTCCATTTTCAAAGATTGTATTGAAACGGTCAAGAAATGCCCACCATGTCAAATGTTTACTTCCAAGAAATGCACACATCCAGCTCCGCTCCATCCCGTAGTAGCAGTTGGCCCTTTTGCAAAATGGGGCATAGAATTCATGCACTGTAGATCTACCTCAGCCAGGGGGCATGGCTACATCATTGTGGCTATTGACTATTTTACAAAATGGGCTGAGGCAATGCCCACATACACTGAAGATGGTAAGACTACTGCACTATTCATATTCAATCATATCATTGCTAGATTTGGGATCCCTAGGGCCATTGTGACCGATCATGGGTCACACTTCCAAACTAAAATGATGGCAGAGCTTAGCATCAAAATAGGGTTTTGACATGACAACTCTACACCCTACTATCCACAGGCCAATGGCCAGGTTGAAGCGCTAAATAAAGTATTAAAAACAATGCTTCAACCGATGGTAGGGTAGGCCAAGTCAAACTGGCATTTACAGCTTTTCTCCACACTCTGGGCCTACAGGACTACTGTTAAAAATTCCATCAATTTTACACCTTTCCAATTAGTATACGGACTGGAAGCTACTCTCCCAATAGAATGTGAGATCCCTTCTTTAAAACTGGCTGTCGAATTATTACCCAATACTACTATAGATGAGGAAAGATTCCTGTATTTAAACAAACTTGGCGTGATGCTGCCTTATCTAATGAGGCACACAAGCGAAGAATGAAAGTTCAATATGACAAGACTGTCCAACCCCGTTCCTTCAATGAAGGAGATCTGGTCTTGACCTATGACCAGAAGCATGATAAGCTGGGGACAGGTAGATTTGAGTCTATGTGGCATGGCCCCTACATTTTTAGTCGTGTTCTAGAGAAAGGATCATATGAACTGGTTGATTACAACGGGATACCGCTGGGAGAGCCCCAAAATGGGCTCTACCTCAAAAGATACTCTGCCTAGGTCATCTAGCGTAGGGTCTTTGTAAATATTTTTTATAGTTTGTTGTGTGTCTTAGACTTTAATAGGTCTGTCTTTGGTGTGATTTAAAGTGTGTTTTTTATAAAACCCTACTATGCACGTCTTTTGTCTCATGGATAGATGACTTCCTTCATTGGTTTTACTGATGGTGCTCACCGTTAGACGCTTAACCTTGCATCTGCAGCTTGTGTATTGTACTCTCATACAAGTGAACTGGTGAGTTCAGGGGGTATTCTTTTAGGTCCCTCCACCAACAATCTAGCAGAATATCAAGCCATGGTCAGATTTTTGACAGAAGCCCTAGCTAATGATGTAAGGGAAATTAGGGTTTACTTGGACTCTGAGCTGGTTGTCCAACAACTTAATAGAGTCTACACCATCCGTAATCCCCTGCTTCTCCGTACTTTCCGAAGAGTTAGGTTGTTAGAGATGTCTTTTGAGCAA
Source organism: Pseudotsuga menziesii (assembly GCA_001517045.1). NCBI lineage: Eukaryota > Viridiplantae > Streptophyta > Pinopsida > Pinales > Pinaceae > Pseudotsuga > Pseudotsuga menziesii. The sequence goes on along the minus strand of LPNX010905522.1, from coordinate 294,091 downwards.
GTCACTATCAACACATTCCAATACATTTAAATGCAATGGAAGATTCCTTAGCTAATTATGTTTTGGATTGTTATATTGCTCATACATAAAAGTCCATTTGAAACATAAATCAAAACATGTAAATTCATAAGTAGTTGAACATCTCACACATCACATTTGTCACACACACAACTGTAAATATGAATGTCGGTCATATATATATAAACTGTAACATCGATATATAAAAATGGGCTGAAGCATCCCTAGCTTTCAGTGCCCTCAAAGTTCAGGACCATAAAAAGTTCAAAATTTACAAATACATAGGGAAAAATCTGAAGCTCCAAAGCTTTCAGTAACACATATAGAAAAAGAAGATAAAAATAGACTAATCCTCCTTTGGTGCATCATAGCATGCAATGGCTTGGGACACTCTACGGAGTAGCCTAGCAAACCATTCAGAAACACCTATAGTGTGGCACTGATAATGCCTAGATACCTTGTTTGTGGCTACATCAGGAATACCCACAGTCAAATGTTGTAGGTTTTCCTCCATAACTCCAAGCTCCTCTTCAGCTTTGGAATGGTACACCATCATGTCTCTGGTGCCTACTCGCCTAGAAATAATCCAGACCCATAGCTAACTTTAGGCCCTCTGTCGCCAAGGCATTGCATAGCTGTAACCCATGCTATCAATCTGGGATCTTCAGGCTCGAGCCTGGTGATGGTTACCTGTGATCTCAAATGTGGAATCTGCTGTAAGATGAATGACACCAAGACTGCCCCATATCCGAATTGCTTCAGTGTTCTCCTCCTACATTTGGTCAACTACTTCTTCAGACACACTAGCATGCTCTCACACCAGTTAAAAATGGTAGGCTCCATACAGTGCAAAGCGTATTGCATATGAGATCTAGTAGTAAAGTGGGAAGATCGTGTTCCTTCCACCTTTCCAATAGTACCACAATCCTCAATGGGAGATTCACTATGGAAGAAATCTTTAGTTTCCCAAATTAAACCTCTGTGCCCAATGCACAATGCTGGTCTATTATGCCATCCAAGGCGCCTTCTCCTCCTCGAGCCCCAGATAAGACTTCCTGACTCCCCCTCATGGATAGACCGATCAAAAAGTATATATCCTCTATCTCAATGGGAAATATGTGGACCCCTATGACAAAATTTTCTTGTTCGGGATCCCACATATTAATGATATACTCAAGTAGCCAGATGTGTGCTTTCATACCAGGCACACGGAAATATTTCAGCAATCCATAGTTTCTTAGGGCTTCTACGATAGGTGGATCATTAGCAGCTTGTGTGTTAGGAATCTCATGCTCCCTTACTTTCCAGATGATCATAGTGCACATGTAACATACAAATTTCATGATTAGAACACATGGCATGGCTGGAAAAACATAATAACACATTTTGAAGAAAATTTTGGGCATGAAATTGGTTTTTTTAGCATTCTAGGGTTTTCATTTTTTCCCTTAAGACAGCAGCGACGCTGCTACCTTTCACCGAAAGAGCACCGTTGGAGCTTGTACCTTCGGCACCCAATGTGCCGTCTTCCTATCTATCATGGACAAGGTGCCTACGATGCACCTGTCCCGGCCAGACAGAGCGGTGTCAGTGACTCTACCCAACAGCTAAAAACCCTTGAAAAATAAGAATTTATCTATTTTAAACCAATAAAATTTCCCACTGAAGGTCGGTTTCACTATTTCTAATGGAAACTTATAAACCTATCCTCTACCTTGGCTTCAAAATATTTGTAAAGTTTATTTTCGGAATGAGAGTCTAAACAATTAAATAAGCAAAATTGATGTTTGTAAAAGATAGAAGGGAAAATATTTGATTACTTACCTCTTACACGGTGAACAAAGAAGCAATGAAGTAGAAATATCCTTGCCAAACCGCCAACGGAACTCTTACCAATCAAAACCAACTCTGCAAAGCTCATAAGTGGTAAAAACAAAATGGTAACTATTTCTTACCCATAATTTATATTTATAGAGCATTTGAGATTTTCAAAAATGCATTACAATTCATATATTTTGAAATCCAAATTATTTGAGTGAAAGTGGGTTTTTGTTTTTATTTTCTATAGTTTTGGCAAAATGGTTTTTAATGGTCTTTTTTGAGTTTTTCAGTGTTAATGTTAGGTTTTGGATTCGATACAAGTCATTTTTTTCTTTTTCGGGCTTAGGAAAAAACTGAAAAAAAGTACCGAGCATTCTTATACACTTTTTACATACTCGTTAAAATTCTAGTATAAAGGTGTCGAGACCACTTTTTCGCTTTTTCAAACTCGTTAAAAATGGCTTATGAAAAAGGAACCTCATTCGGGAGTTATATTTAAGCTCTTTTTAGTCTCCTCAAAACACAAAAAGATTGCCAAGGAAACTTTTTACGTTCACGCTTGTAAAAGAATCAGAACGGTCGACTAGTCGGGGGTAGGTTATCTCTTTTTTGGACCGACTAACCTTATTTACGAAAAAACAACCCTTTTGGAGTCTTCTTAGTCATTTAAGACTCTCTAAACATGAAACGACAAATGAGTTTACTTGCATTAGACTCATAAAAAACACGATGTGAGACCCTATTTTGGGAATGAACCCCTGCTTTCTTAGGTTCGTGAAAAATATGAGAATGGACTCATCACTTGATGAGATTCAACGAGTGTTTGTTACCCTCTTTGGACTCATAAAAATGAAAAGAGGCACTCACCTTTCGAGGTGGGGAAATTAAAGGAAAGGGGAATCTTTTTCATTATTTTATATGGCAGTACTCTACAGTCCACCTTTGAACATGGCACCTGTTTGCATTTGCATATCTGAACAGTTTGAGTTTTCAGTTTGTCCTCGAGTTGATCCAATTTTGTGAGTCACCTAACTCCTTTGAGTCAATTCGAAGAATGATTTTTCATATTCCTTGCATTACACCTGGTTCTCTTCTTGTAAGGTAATACTACCAAGTCATGTGTCGTTCCATCCAATTGTTCAAAGGTTACCTCTCTAGAAAGCATAATTCATCAGTAACCTCACTTGTCCTCAAAATTCAGTCATGTATGAGTCAGTCCTATCGTTCCAAATCAACTTTTATTCTCAGTTTCGTGTCACTGATGTGGGAATCATCATGACCCTCCTGTGACTGTGGAAATTCAACCCAGTGATAGATTAATTTTACTCACAAGAATTAACAATTGATCATGCAAAATCACTCACAAAAGAGACTGAAATTGGAGCTGAACACTAAACTGTATTAACTCAGTGTACAACAGCCAACCCTGTAACATAATATGTTGCTGAATAAATAAAATGCATTATGTATTCGAATGCATGAGGATCAATTCGAATCTAGCATAAAGCAGGCTTACTAAAATTAAGCAAATCCCCCATAAGTGTAAAAAGCTGATCCCAAATCAGTCATGGAGCTCACGAATTAGCAAAAAGGCTTAGGAAAGATAAAGAGTGATGGAATGAAAACTAATACATGCTTTTACAAGGAGAAAAGAGTGGAGGATGCGTAGGACAAAAAACTAGTCAACCTCACCTAGTCAAGCTTTTCCATTTGCCTTAAAACACTGAAAAAACAGGGAATAAAGCAGAAAAAGCAGAAGGGCACTTAGGAGGTCAGGAATAAAGCATATTTGATTCCTTGAGGTTTCTCAAGTGATACATGAGTCAAATAAGGCAAGTTGGACCACTATGGATAGGTAATTGACAACTTGCATAAGGTGGGACACATGAACTAGGAAAATAAGACAAAAATAATTAAATTAATGTCTAAGGTAGTAAACTATGGGTTGATTATTCTAACACCCCCCCTTAAGCCTGACTTATGAGTAATATATCATAAAATTATAGGGCCTAGAAACAAGGCCTAGTCACCCTTTTACATACTGCATGTCCGTACAACCAAGGAAAGAGGCAAAACCAACTTGGGAAAATCCTCCCTTAAACATGGACTGTAAAACAAAATTTGGAAATCTTGTCTTCACTCATGCTTCACAGCATGATCAGCAATCCCCAGTAGTGATTTGAGATTGCTGAAGGTCTTCTCACAAAATTATTTGGTGAATATATCAGCTACTTGTTCTGAAGATGAATAGAAGAGTATGTGAATGGTGCCATCATGCACAAGCTCTCTGATGTAGTGCATATGGATCTCAATGTGTTTGGTTCTCTGCTTTTGAAATGGATCTTTGCAGATTCGAATGGTACTCTGGTTATCACAGTAGATGGTAGTTGAGTACTCTGATTCGAAAC